>JANRGW010026875.1:0-16176 GCA_024733675.1 Psilopsiagon aymara | reverse complement strand
TAGGGACTGTAGTGATAGGACAAGGGGTAATGGGTTCAAACTTAAACAGGGGAAGTTTAGATTGGATATGAGGAAGACATTCTTTCCTGTGAGGGTGGTGAGGCACTGGAATGGGTTGTCCGGGGAAGTTGTGAGTACTCCATTGCTGATGGTGTTCAAGGCCAGGTTGGACATAGCCTTGGGTGGCATGGTTTAGCGTGAGGTGTCCCTGCCCCTGGCAGGGGGGTTGGAACTAGATGATCTTAAAGTCCTTTCCAACCCTATCTATTCTATGATTCTAATTAAAAACCCCAAACTATAAATTATTTGGATTAGAAATAGCACTGTACTTAGGCATAAATTTCAACAGCTAGGAAAAATATGAATGATAATAAGAAAAACCCCAACAAAACAAACCACTCTCCAGGCTGCCGGGAAATCTTGTTTTGCTTCCTGCAGCAGAAAATCAATGATCTAATTTCACTTGAACTTGACAGGCTGCATCTCCCAAATAAGGCACACCATTGGATGCACTTGAAAATGAAAAGCTGTTTCACCATACTGCCTCCTTTGCATCACAAGGCTGTCGTTTTGGTCCCTAGTGATTTGTTTTCTCATGCTCGTGTTTTGCTGGAGAAAAACAAGCACCTGTTTTGTGAAATAGGGCCTCCAACATTGAATTTATTAATCTTCTTTAACAGGCTGCACATCATGTGTTTTTCTGCCATGGGCTATGCAGTCTTTTACTCCCACAGCTCCCCCACTCATCCCTTCCCAGTAACAAAACTATGTGGCCAGGTTATGTCTGGCCACCAGCTGGGCCCCAAAGTCTGTGCAAGAAGCTTAGCTGAATCCTCACAATATCTCATGGTTGGTCTCACAGTATCTGTTTATATCCTGTAAATTAGCGCAATGTGGCCCCTAACCAGGATCCTCAGTTTTACAAGCAACAACACAAGTCTTGCCAGGCTAGTTGAGAACCTGGATGGGCTGATAAAAGCTCTGGTAGAACTGCTCTCAGCTTAGTATGCCTGATGGATCTTTGCAGTTCAGCTTCAACAACAGAGGAAAAGAGGAAAGGAAAGAGAGGAGGGGGGCAGGGGAGGGAGAAAGTGTGTCAAGTATTTTGTTGAGTTGCCGGATCTGGTTCAGCACCATTAAGAAAGGGGATATTGAAGAGTGCTTTTCATTCCACCATTTTGCAGCGGGTAATTGCTTTCCACACAGCGAATTGGGTTTTGATGTGAGTCCAGCTGCTGTAACGCAAGTTACGGCAGGGGCTGTTCCAGTGCAAATGTGTTATTTGAGTGTCTCTTTGCTCACACTATGACTAAACAGAAGCAGCTGTGGCCAGAGGGCCATCAGTGCTTTGTATCACACAATCTGGCACTTAATGGAAAGTTTTTGTGTTTTCAGTTGGAAAAACTTTCTTTCTTCCATGGTTTTGAAGAAATTTATATTTTGCATGATGCAAACAAAAGAGTGCCTGAGAAAAATTGTCTTTTCTTTTTGAGATACCAGCCTGGCACCATCTCAGCCTCCAGTATGACTTCCACATGTTACGAGCCTCAGCATGCCCAAGAGCCACCAGTGTATGTTGGTCAGGCAAGCCACCTGTACATTTTTGAAGGCTATGAGTTTAAAGAAAATGAGGTAAAACTGACGTAAGGACAGCTCAGAATAACGTGACTACATTGTTAAGCCAGGGCAAGAAGATCCTGTCAGTCTGCAGCCCTATAATCTGCAGGGATGAAAATCCCCTATTGCTTAGCTATTCAAAAGTAGCCCGGAGAAAGGGAACTGAAAGGGAACAAGCTTGGCTTAGCAGGAAAGTGTAACAGATGTCTCTGACCCTGCTTTAGCTGGGAGTTGCACAAAGTTTTAGCCATCAGCAACAAGGAGCCCAGGAGTTTGGGTGAGCAACTCTGTCTCCAGGAGAGTCAGTGAAGTAAAGATACGTCACTGTGAAGTAAAGATATGGTAGTTGTGAAATCTGGAGCTGGCTCACAAGAAACTGCAGCCAAATTTTTGGGGGAGAGATTTTGTACATGAATCTGGGCATCTCATTAAACAGTTTTTAATTTTTTTTTTAGAGATTATTCTTAGGCCCTTGGGAGCAAAATGTTCTTAATGGGTCTACTTGCAGTCTGGACCACTTGACAAAGAGAGCAAAGAAACAAGCAAATGAATGGAAACATAAAGATGGACCATCTAGATAGGGACATTTTACATTTATTTTATATATATATATATTACCCTCTTTATAAAGAACCAAGGAAACAAGAAAGATTGACTCAGTAGAAAACATGGTTCCCCAAAGGTCTCTTATTCCTTAATTGCAGCTAGAAGCAAGTGACTTTCTCAGGTTTGGTGCAATGAGCCTTTGGGAACCGCTGGGATTAAAACTCAGGATCTTGAATCCAACTTTTATTTCCCTCTTGAAATCTTAGACCACACAGCTCTTAAGTGTATGGGCACATCAATGCATGTGGGGGGGAAGCACAGCATCACATAGGTGGTCTGCTCTCTTTCTGAGAGGATACATATGGTAACAGAGATGAAAACCATGAGTCAGTATAGGGAAGAAGGATGCTGGTTCTGACAAGCCATCAGCTGCCTGTAACAGTCACCTTCCAAACCTTCCATCTTTCATTTTCTTATTCAAGCTGTTTCTTCTTTTTTTTTTTTTTTTCTTTTTTTTGACTGGCCTTGATGCTAAAACCATAATTTAGCAATGGCTTTCCTTGGTAATTCATTTCACACGTTCATTACAGTCCGTCTGGCTATAAACACATGTGGATTTCCTTTTTAACTCTTCATTTCCTAAGTTTTCAATAGAGAGGTTCTAAAGCTAAACCACAGGAATGGTCTATGGAGCTCTGGTTTATTAAATCTACCCCACTGTGTCAAGTGTCTATAGTGCACACAATTATTTGGGCTAAGCTACAGTTATGAGAGAATTCATTTCACCCAAGGGTAGATTAAGTCTGTAGGTGTTTTGTATTATAATGGTGACACTCATGTTACAAGACGAGATGGAAATGCTAAAAATGCTAAAAGTCTTAGGGTCTCCTCAGATCCCAGTACATGCTCTGGAGCTCATGACTTCCAAAGCCAGGTTCAGCCAACTACTTCCTCTCCATACATACTGCATAATCCATGTGCATAAGAATCTGCTAAAAAAGCTGTATAAGTGCTAAAGGTCAAAGTCCTTCGGGTCCATTATGAGAAGTAAAGCCAAGCAACAACTAACTGCAAACAGGCAGAGTGTCTGAGTGCAAGAAACAGCAGATGGAAATATATACAGTTGGCTTTATCAGCAACCATTTTTATATCCCCAAGTGATGGACATTTCAGACAGCTCAGATAAAATTAGACAGGAAAAAGGAGAATGGGAAAGTTGTTAGTATCTCAGCCTAGTTGTATATGGTATTTAGAACCCAGCAGACAATTGCAGCTACAGATTAGAGAAAGTCTCACGCTCCAAGAGAAGTCCTGTGGTTTGTGCCTAGAGGTGATGAAGTGCCTGATGAGTAAAATAGTGAAAGTTGCAGTCTGACAGTTCTGCTATTGAGTGTAACTATGTGAAGAAGAATTCAAAAGTCAATTGATTTCTCTGTCTCCTGGAATTTATCATGTTTCTCATTCTTTCCATTTTGGGACACCTGCTCTGTAAAATAAAGTGACAACAAAGCAGCTCCTTCAGTGGATATTATTTATTGTGAGATGAAAAATCTTGCTTGTTTAGCTTAGTTTTGTTTTCTGGGGAATGTGTAACAGTGGCTGATCAGAGTTTTACCCTTGTCAAAGAAGTCTTCACAGGAAAGTTTCTGTGAGGAGAGCCTGGAAGGAGGCCTGCTGTAATTGCCATCAGAGTGGACAGCCTCTTTACTCTTTAGTCCAAATCTAGAGGGGTGACTCCTGCTTAAACACAAGACTGAGAACTAGCAAATAACTTCCATGAGTGTCTGTCATGAGAGACAAGGAGGAGAGACAAGGAAAACAGAACCAGATCACCAAATTCCTTTTTTTTTTTTTTTTTTTTTTTTTTTTAGCAGTTCTCCAGTGGAATCCAGCATAATCTGTCCAACAGGAGATTTGGGGTCTGGGAAGACAGATTCCTTCTGACAAAGGACATTGTTCACCTGTCTTCTTATGTGCTGAAGCGGGTGGAGGTCTCAAACCCAACCTCCTGCCTCAGCCTTCCCTTGAACATGGCGTTCATGCCCTCTGGCCATCTTAGTGACTCTCTGCTGACTCTGTTCACCTGCCCTAAATTTCTCTTATACAGGGGGCCCACAACTGTCCAAAGGAGTTCAGATGGAGCCTCTTAGTAAAGAATGAAGGGAAATGATCAGTTACTTTAATAATTTAAAGTCCACTGACTCACTGTCTCCTTGCCTGTTGCTCCTGTCCATAGACAGTCACTTAGAGCTGCTAAGTACAGTGCAAATCTCTTATTTGCCCCCAAACTGGGCTGCCAAAGACTCTCTGTTCATCATTGTTACAGGCTGACAACACCACTGCAAAGACCTGAGGATTTCCCAGTGGTTTCAAGGGTTTTGGCTGGGCTGACTTTTGCTGTTTGCATGTTGCATTAAAGCTCATTAAATCAATAGCAGCGATTCACCAGGGAGGAGAGAGACTAGCCAGTTGTCTAAAGCCTAACCTGTAAATATCATGGGATGTGTTTTGCTTTGCTTTTAGCTGTCAGACGAGACAAGTAAAAGGATTTTTTTCCTGTATGTCATTGGGGGAAGAGAGATTCCTACTGGCAACTCATACCCTGTAAAAGTTGACCTTTTCCCTCAGCCTGGGCAAAGATTTGTAAGAGCCAGAAATCATCTTAACAGCTCCTTTTGCCGCATATCCCTCCCAGCCACAGCTCAGTGTCTTCTTGAGAGCCTGCCCGTCTCACAGGAAGTGTCCCACTGCCTGACAAGCAGATATAAGACAGCATGAAAGAGACAACATGTTCTTTGATTAAATCTTCCAAATAAAAAAAGACTATTTTTACTAAATTTGACCAAAGGCCTCCCTACTTCCTAATCAGAGAGCCTGATTTGCTGACTCTTCCAGACCTCTCTGCTCTGGCTCTTTACAGCTGTATTGTGAGATAGAATTACATTTTCATAATGACTCAAATCTCTTCGCAAGTTCTTCAGTATTTTCACAAAAAAGTAAAAAGAAATAAGGAAAGAAGATTTAAAAAAAAAAAGAAAAAAAGGCAACCCCCCCCCCCCCCCGTAAAATCCAGGCACCCACCCTGAGTTGTGTGTGGTCTTTTTTGCCTTTTATTTTGGCTTCCCTCAAGACATGGCTTATTGCATTGGTCTGGATGCTGTCCTACCAGCACAGTTTGCCGGCCAAGCCCTGATCCCAACAACAAAGTCACCTTGGCAGGTGCCAAAATAAACCTCCAGCTCCAGCTACCTGTACTGACTGCCTGCTGACGCTTCTGTGTATGTCAAAGGCCTCAAGGATGGAAAGGCAGTGCTGTCGCCTTCCACACCTCTGATCTCTATCAGTCCTCAGACCTGCTTTTTTCATTCAGGGGGTTGCTTCAGGAAAGCTATTTTAAAATGTCCTTTATTTATAAAAGTCTGGAGTTTTCCAGTGAGAATTCGCAATGCAACGGATAGAGGCTGAAAATTGTGTATGCTTGATATGGAAACTGCATATACGCAAGCATGGTTCATACCTGCAACTTCAGCTTTCTGTGTACCTTTAGCTCATGAGGGGGTGTGTGTGTCCTCATCTGTAGAGTGTATGGGGTGTGTGCCTGTGGGTTTATTCCAAAGGAACCCATTTTTGATGTCAGCCGTGTGGCTTGCAACTGGAATACCTCTTCTGGGAGCCAGTAAAAGGCTTTTCAATCACACAATCACTTCCATTGGATTTATAAAGTGCAGTTAAAATTAGGAGGCATTCGAAATCATGAGTGATGTGAAAAGGGCAGTTACAGCTCACACTTAAATTGGTCAGAAAATCACAGGAGTAGAGTGGGGAAGGGGTGCAGTCCGGCTGGTTGCAGGCATTGGTTGCATGCACCAAAGGGGCTGGGGAAGCCGAGGCTGAGGAAGCCAGGGCTGGCAGCTGCATGGGAGCATTGCTTTGTTCCCCTCTGCTTTACAAGCTGCAGTGGTTGTTTCTCCAGATTCCACTATAAAAACCAGACCTGTCTCAAAGACCTATTTCTAAGTCACTTGAAAGGCTGCTAATGACTTGCTCGGGCTCCAGAGCCTGCTCTACTCAGTATGGCTTCAATTTGGCTCCTGCTTTGGATTTTGTGAGTACGCACACTTGACTGGATAAGGAGACTTTTCCTGCCCTGGATGCATGCCACACCTGCAAGCTGTGTTCTTCAGTTTCCACTAGAATTATTCTCTATAAAAGATGAATTTCAGTTAAAATAAACAAATGCATAGGGTCTGGAAGAGCCCAGCACTTTCTCTGCATGTGCTGCAGAGGGTCTATTTAAGGTTGCCACATTTCAACAAATGAGGACAAGACTAAACTTTGGAGATGACTTCCAAAACCTGTGCAGGTGTTAAAGCACTGAGGACAAAAATTGGAGATAAAAAGCAAATAAAAAATAGTCAAAAAATCAGAATTAAAAATGGAAGGAGGAAGGAGAAAGGAGAAGCGGGGAAACAGCAGTGCTTTTTTCCCTCAAAGACTTGTGGAACAATTGATTGAAATGTCAAAGGGAAACAGGTTTTGGAAGTTGTTTTTCAGCTCCGCAAACTTGTTTCTGTGCCCTTTCCTGGTTCAACATCTGCAACCCATATTTCATCCCTGTAGCTCTTGTTGGAGGACTTCATTTCCCAAAAGCAGGGAAGGTGACATGTTATGTTCAGAATGCATAGGTTCAGATGTTGATTAGAGTTCACAAGGAGAGCAGCTTAATGGTTTCAGATGAGCAAGAAGACCTTCAGCTAATGCTGGGCCTGAGCATAATTCCCCAGAAATGGGTTCAGAAATCCTAGCATGAGTGGAAGCTGTTGCATGATTTATATTGGGTGCATGGGTTTGCTTGGTTGTTTCAAGCCTTTTTTCCTGAAGAAGCAAAGCCTATGCATCTGTGTGCAAGGATGTGTGTGTGCTGGTCTGCCTATGGCATTCCCAGGACTTTCTGGGTCTCAGCTCACCTCCTGTTCGAGAGGGAGCATAGCTTCCAGCAACGTTACATCTCTAAAAGCTTGGCTGCTGGTGAGACCAGGGCTCTCACTGCTGTGCAGGGGGGGAACAGGAGGATGCCTCTTCTTATACACCACAAAGACATGTTGTTTCATCCACAGGGAAAATTGTGATGGAGACTTGCACCTGAAGGGACAGTGATATAGGGCAAAATCATATGAAATCAGAAGTAGTGCCAACTGTTGCAGAGCTGCCGTGAACAGCATGTAGCGGGAATTACAAGTACACAAGGAAAATAGTCAGAAGCGCACCGTTGGTATTCAGTGAAGGGAGTCGATGGAGAGCATAGGTTCCCAGGCCACCAAGAGAGTTGGAAAGTTTTATTGCTGGTCCCTACAAGACCAGAAGAAAAACTGCCAGGATTTATTTTCTTCCTGCAGGGATGTGAATGAGTGAAGTCCGGAGGCAGTTAACCTGGGAACACTTAAAAAAAGAGAAATCTGTTGGAAGTCAGTATTCCCCTAAATCAAAGAACTTGAGAGAGGGATTTTTCATTAAAAAAAAAAAAAAAAAAAAAAGAGGGATTTTTCATTAAAAAAAAAAAAAAAAAAGGAAAAAAGAAAAAAGAAGCAAGAAAAATCCATTTTGCCAAAACAGTGCAACTTTTTGTTTAAAAATAGCAGGATCTTCTTAACTTGATTTTTGTCTTTCACTTTTGCTAGCCCTGTAGAAGAAGTTAGCATTTAGATTTGTGTTTTAATTTTCTAAATCATGAAGGAAGAAATAGTGCTGTAACCACAATAATTTTCAGGGCAATTGGTTTTCTCTCTACACTAAAATAAAGGATATGATCATAATAAAATGATGCACATTTCTTCACATAAGAAAGCCCCAGATCGTTTCCTGATCAGACTGAGCCCACAGCTTTTCTAGTGGAGGGAAAGCCTTACAGTAAGTTTTTTGATAGACACTGCTACATTTCTCTCCTGTCCCACCTTCAGCTGGGATACTGGGTCCTTCATAAGGAAGCAGTCACCCTGGCAGGTGGATGTGGTTAGTTGCAGCCATGTCATAAGCAAACGTGATGTGTCTCTGGGGAGCAGGAGGAAGGAGAGCTCATTTTGGAGACAGAAGGCATCTGGGAGGCAAAATCCAGGAACAGCTATGCTGTCTTCTCCAGGAGCAAGTTCAGGCTCTCTCTTTGCTTGGCTTGTTGGGTTTGTTGTTGTTATTCTTGTTGGAGAGAACCACAAAAGTCCCAGAAGGACACAGCAGGGCTGTGATCAGAGGTCAAAGCAAAAAGCAACTCTATGAGTTTCTGCAGAGTAGAGAGACATTTACCAGGATGTCCAGGTTTTCAGATGGGTACACAGAAGTCCCTGCTTTGGGATTTGCATTTTGGGAGCCTGGCCTGGCAGCCGCATGTCCTGCATAAGCTGGCAGTTCATTTCATGACCCAAACATGGAGTTGTCTGCATTTCTGTAGTGAAAGCTGATATTGCAAGAGAGGAAAAAACAAATCAAACAAGGGAAGTGTTTTTCATTTGACAATGGGTCTTTAGAGCCTGCATTTTTTAGAGCCACACTCTTGGAGCATAAAAAATAAAAGAACAAACCAAGCCTGAGATATGTGCAAAATATAGCTCAAATTTAAAGGCTGTAACTGTGTGAGAAAAGTCAGATGTTAAACAATCACAGTTTTATTCCTCCCAGCAAGACAGCCCGTGCACCTGTAGCCATTATTGTCTCTACTGTATAAAGTGAAAATGAATATCACATTGTATTGAAAACCCTCACGGAATACAATTACTCAACAGGAACTGTCCTAAATCTATCAGCTGTAACTCACTCGTAATTTTGTGGGACTAATGCAGAGAAATGTTTCTCCATGCATGGTTTGCCTCTAACCTTTCCCCCCATTAATATATTTCATCCACTTTTGCTTACGATGGCTAAATTACTTGTAGAAGATTAATTACCTATGGGAAGTGTCTGTCTTGGTCTATAGGAATGACATTATACTGAACATTAAATGCTGACACTATTAAACTCTGCTGGACATGTTTTGATGTAGTAACTCTGCAGACCACAGGTGAAATGGGTCCCTCACCAATTCACCACCTCATAGTTTTTCTGTCATCATCAAACTTTGGGATATAGTCTCAGCTGATGTAGCTCAGAGTTTCATTCATGTCAGCAGAGAAGCTGATTATGGCTTATTTCTCTGGAAGTTTTGCTAAGTTTGCAGCTGCAGATGGGAACCTTTTTCACCAATAACCTTGACCTGAGATACAGAAGCTGCCATTTTCCAGGCAAATCTGTGGGCTAGTTGGGAAACTGAGGCCTTATCAATTAAAATCAACTGTTTAAACCAAAACACATTTTCCCCACTGTGTTGAGGCTTTAGAAAGTAGAAAGTGTGTTTTTCTTTGGTGTTCAGAAACTGCAAATGTGTTGGGTGGAAGTTTGGGGAACTTCTGAAAAGTAGAAGAAAGAACAGGGATACAGCCCTGGCGGAGGGGCTCTGACTTCCCCCTGCAGTGAGAATAATGGTTTTAAAAACTTAGGAGATTCGAAAATCCAGTTTCTTTCCCTCCAGCCATCAAGTTTTTATTTATCTACCTGTTGTCTTTTCTTTCACTTAGAGGAGCTGGTTTCAACCTCCTGTTGATTTGCTGACCTCTCTACATTTTCAGTAAAGCAACAGCTTTACCTCACTAGATTTTGGCTTGTCTCTACTGCTGTTCATGATAAGACGTACATGTGGATCACAGGCTGACTTGTACCTGAGAGTGCAGACCCCACTTCCATGCCTGGTCTTATGATTCTTCCTTCAGCAGGAGCTAGAAGAAAGCATTTTCCAGGCATCCCATATCTTTGTCAGCACTGTCAGATCTGCTACGTCTGTACCCTCTCATCACCAAGGCATTGGTGACTGCTTTTGATGCTTCTCTGCTTGCATAATTTCCTCCCTCCCAAGTGCTCATGTACTGCATGTGTGCAACATTCACTGTTGACCTCCTCCTGTGCCATACTCTCCAGCTTTGTCCCTTGGACCTGGATGAAACTCTGGTACCCAGTAGGAGTGGATGTATTCGGCTGTCACACCACAGCAGCATGGTAGACTCCATATTGCACTGCTGAGCCTGCAGACTGTCTGCTGACATGTCCTCATTGTGTGTGACAGTTTGCAGGCTCGATGGTACTTAAAAGCAATCCCTCTGTCCCTCCCCCTGAGGAGATTATGCTTGGATCTCTTGGCTGCAGATGTACGCGTGTAGAGGAAGGAATCCAGGGGAGGAAAAGAGAGTATGGTGCATCTTTCAAGGATCAGAATTTTCAACTGTAAAACCTTTGGTTCTGTAATCTGGGTTATTTCCTAGCAGTCCACATGGAGAAGAAAAGGGGCATTGTCTGGTGAGTGGCTTCATTACTAATCTCTCCTGGTTGCATTTTAATTCATTTTAATGACTCTGCCTCCTGTCAGACCTTTCATTTGTTAAAGGGGTTTGTTAAAGAGATTAACTGCAAGGGGAATATGAACCTCAAAACACTAAGTCCCTTCCCCCAGTCCCTTTTCCCTTCCCCCCCAAGATTAATATTACGCCAAAAGGAAGAGAAAAGGTAATTTCTGTGAAACACATTACAAGACTTTAAGAAAGAGAGAGAAGGAGGAGGAGCAGTGGAGCATGCTGGACTCTTTAACCCTTGGAGGAACATTGATGTGATGCCTTTCCAGCTGTATTTCTCCCCATCCATGTGTTTACCGAAGCTTTGTGCAAACACAGCTGTTTGTTACGAATGCCATCTTAGTGAAACAAATCATCTGCCTCAAATTGCTTCTACTCCTGTTTTCTACTCAGATGGCAGCCTGAAATGCAAATGTACCACAAATGCAATTTTCTAGTCTTTCAACTAAAACCCAGGCTTCAGCCAGCTTAAGCAATAGAGACCTTGGTTTCCCACTTCTTGATTTCCCACATCAATGTCTTACCCAGCAACCTCAAAGCCCTTTGCACAGTGTGGGAAGTGGCAGAGTCAACAGAATTCCTATGCGAAACTGTGAGTTTATTTTCAATATTCAGGGTCTCAATCTCATGAATTTACTGGAGAGATTCTTTCAACTAGCTCGCGGAATGATTTCAGTCCCTCTTGCAGTTTGTAAGATCAGGAAGGAGTTCAGGTCCTTAAATCACTATGGACACTTGACCACTCTGTGGCTGGCTCAGGCTTCAAAAGTTCAGGAGGAGGATAAAAGAATGAAGTGCCATGCACAGTAGAATTGTGTATCCTGGTCAAGAACATGGCTTTCTACTCGCATCTCTATTCCTTTAATGTCCAGTTTGTAAATGGTGCAATCTAAGTAGTGTGTGTTTTGTGCAGAACGTTTACACAGAAGATGCATCGCAGCCTCATTACACATTATAATGTAAGCACAGAGTGCATTCTTTCTATTGGCTTTGGAGGGGACTGAGCCAGGTCTGCTTGTAGGGGGAAAATAAGATGCACTTTAACAAAGAAACATGCAGGATATTTTTCTTAAGCAAAAGGGTTGACTTAGTTGCCAGAGGATGGAACAGGATTGCCTAGATAAGGTCAGATGCTGGGCTAAATCCTACACAATCGTGGTGTTGGGAAAGAGACAAGCGCCATATTGTGATGGAGAAGTGGGAAACTGCCTGTAAGTATGAAGCAATTCTTCCACTCTTGCCATTAGCAGGTACTCAATTTTACTACTATGCAGTTTTGGTTACTGCTTTTCAGAAAGACGTAGAACAGCTGGAACTAACAGGAATGATTGAAGACCTGACTTAGAATGAAAGACTGAAAGAAGTAGGGTTGTTTAGTCTAGAGAAGAGAAACTGAAGTGATCTATGATAGATGTCTTTGTGCACACACAGTGCTGCAAAGAAAAAGGAGCAACTTGTTTTGCCTGTCAGTGCAGACAGGGTGAGAGTCAACAAGTTAAAACTGAAGCAAATAGCATTAGAGAGTTGAGGAAGATGTGTCCATCACTGAGAGAGATGTGTCCATCACGACTTGTGGAATCACAAGCCCTAAAAACTGGAAGAGAAGCTTAGAAATGGTACAAGTATAACCATCCTGCATTGAAGTGACTTTTCCCAGTGACTTTTGGAGATTGTTGGCAGTCTTGTTTGCTATGATCCTTTTTGTTTTCAACATAGCAAGTCCATGATGTCTGATTTTCCCATTGCTGTTCAAGCCCTAAAGGCTGAACACATTCCTGAAAAAGCACATGAAATGATTGTGGATTAATTTGGGGTGAAATGGTAAATATTTAAGAAACAAATCAAAACCATAAAAAGCCTGATGGAGAAAAATAACAGTCTCCCCATCTATTATATTTTCTTGCTGTATTTGAAGTTTCTGGGACAAATGCATCCTGCCATCATGCAAGAAAACTCCACACCCTCATAAAGCCAATATAATAAGCAGAACATGGTAGCTAATCCTCTGGGTTTTGTTTTAGTTTGGAAGGCACTAAAAAAAGTGTTGTGTAGAGGGAATGGAAATGTTGCCCGGGTGCCAGTTCCACAAGGGCGTGTTCTTCTAGAGCCAGGTATGTCACTCGATGAAAAGCAGTGTTCAGCTCCTGCCATGTTTTTGGGGTTAGCCAAAGAGGTTGGAGAGGGGTGGATGGAAGGAGAAAGGAGCCTGCTACTTCTTGCCACCAACTTTCTGCTTTTTGTCCAGCTTCCCCTACACAAATGACATCTGAAATGCAAGCTGGCCCCTTTCCGTTACGGAAACCTCAAACTGAATTTAATTGTGGGGGCTTACATTCAAGTGTCCCATAAAGTGTTGCAGAGAATTGTATCATCACTGGAGCATTCTGTGGTGTGGTCCAACCTCTTCAATCTGAAATCTTCCCCACCCTAGAATTTTGGACTAGCCAAAGTGATTTGGACACATCTTCTATTCACTCATGTAGACATTTATTAATTTGCATTACTTCATTGCTTTACTTCCTTATAAACAGAGTAAGAACACATTATTCTAGATGGCGGCTAAGCAGAGGCTACTTACAGCCCACAAGGCTGTAAGCTGATGTACACAGCAACATATAGATGAATGATGGCAAACTGACGGGGAACCCAGGCAAAATGTGCCTGCATTCACCCTCTAAAAGGAAGATGTACTGGCAGAGAGAGATCAACTCAGCACCTTACGAAATTGGGCTTTTTTAGATTTGGCTTATACAAACAGGGCATACATGGTACAGTGTGCCTGCTGCTGGGCTGGGCTGTAGTTTGATAAAAGTGGCAGTGGTCTTTCCTAGCTTGCTAGGCCAATGGATCTGCTGCTGTGATCAAGTCAGCTTTACAAATCTCAAATAGTGGGGCATTTTCCCTGCCTTTTAACATCCATAGGATCTGAGAACAATTTTCTTGCAACACCACTCAATCCCTATGGCATCTCGCTGCTTTTACCCCTATTATGTGCCGCTAGACTTTCCCACAACAGTTTAATCTTTTGCGGCCTCAACTGAGAAATCTGTGGAAGCAGAAAGAGCACAAGACAGACCAAAGAAAAAAGAAAGCACATTCAGAAATTGTTCAGCCTTGTTCCAAGATGCCTTGTCTCCCTACAGCTGAGATTCTTCTGAAATTCACTGGTACTAACTAGCATTCATCACTTCAACCCACAGCAATTTACTGGTGGCGATTTTCTGCTTCCAGCTGGTGACCCCCTGACCTCAGAGGTTAAGACAATTTTTATTCATGCTACTGAACTTGGCATCTGAATTTTAAAGTCACGCTTTTTGCTTTCCTGCCCTTCCCTCCCCTCCCCCCCCCCTCTTTTTTTTTTTTTTGCTGGTGGAGGCTTAGAGCCTGTGGACTTTTTTCAGAAGAAATGTAGGAGTAATATGCCACCCCAAAGCATGACAGCAGAACATGGCAAAAGGATTGCTGCATGGTAGTGCAAGCCTTATATTTTTAGGTGAGTGCTGTGCTGTTGGGAGAGAATGCACACTGTCCAGCTCAGTTGTCCAATGTGTTAAGTATGGGTCACATTATGTGGCAGAGAAGTGACTGTATGTAAACACTGAACAGGCACTAAGAAAAAGACAGAAGCATCAAGACAATAGAAATATATTTTGAATTGACTCCTTCACTGTGCTCATTCAGCCATCAGGGAACAATTAACAACAGCGGAAGCTTCGTGCTGTCATTCAGGCTCTGGGTATCAAAACCCAGGGAGACTCGGGTACTGAGAGGAACAGGACCTAAATATTTTTCCTGACCTGCAACTGGGGATTTCAGCATTCTGTACGGGATGAGTGTTCTCCCAAAGACCTTTGAAAACACTGGGAAAAAGAAGCCAAACTATTTTAATTTTCTTTCTCTGACTCATCTTCAGTTCCACCTTACCCTTCTCCACAGCTCCTCTTATGTAAGGTCTTAAACATAAAGTCAGAAAGAGCCTTAAATGCTCCCACTGAAAAATAGAAGGCTGAATATGTTGTTTATTTAATACCTGGTAATGAGGCTGGGGATAGCTACCTGCCAGAGTGACAGCATACACTGTCACCATCACACCAAGAGAATATGAAACTTCTCTTTTATCACTGCTGTCCTCTATTTAATATCCTTGTACTTGATTAATTGGTGTCATACTCTTTAGCATCCAGAGTTCCTATTCAGGAATGCAGCAGTGTTTCTGGAACCCGGGCCAAAGGTGTTGACACTGGCTTCTTTTATTTGTGTGGAGCAAAATATAGAGAATTGGGGGGGTGTATGACAATCTCCTCCTTCAGCTGAAGTGCTTACACTACTCACCCAGCTTACCCAGGCACAAATGGTGTTCAAGGCCAACCCTTTCTGAATTTAGCCTTTAATCATGAAAACAAAAAACTGAGCAACAACAGCAACATTTACTAATTTGTTTTTCACACTAACCAGAAGATTCCCTTTCTGCATTAAAGTGGAATCTCTGAAACTGTGAAGTTAAAATAGAAACCTCCATCTGTGCCTCTGTGTGTTCCCCTGGCCTCCCTACTCTGCTCCAGGGTAGCTGAATATCAGAACAGATCAACACTGGCAAAAGAAATAAATGCCTCATTTTCCCACAGTGTTAGGATGGGGATCATCCAAATACTGGTTAAGTAAAGAACAACACAAACAAGAAGACAAACCCAAGTCTCTCCTAGGGAAGCAAAGTAAACTGACCCTGGAGACACCTTCAGTTATTTTCTTACTCACTGTAGGTATCATCTCTGATATATTCATTGCTGAAAACACTTCCTTTAGTGTGGACATTTCTGCTGGCCAATCTCAAGTAGTGAACCAGGGTCTTTGGCGGCTACCAGTGCGGCTTTTCACGTGGTGAAGGAAGAGCCAAGCTAGAGCTGAAACTGAAGGGTAATCAAAAGCAAAAGACCCTCACAAAGACTTCCAAACATCAGCAGTACAGTGGACCTTTTGCCATAACTTCTTTCTCTTGTTACGTTTATGTCCTCCTTTCACTGCCAGCAGGAATCTTCTGAATTTACAGTATTTTGAAAATGGCTAGCTTTGGACATGCTATGTTACTAACTTCCAGCTGGTGCTGTCATTTAAGATAGGTCTAAATGGGTTGTCATGCGCTCAGAGATCAGCATAAATGCCCTGGCATCAAAGGTTCACAGCCACAATACACCAGGCTGCTTCTAAAAAGACTGGAGGATCAAATCCATTGCAACGCAAATGTGGCCGATTCCCTAGCTGGTGTTTTGTTTCTGTCTGGGCTTAGAGAGAGGAGGCTGAGGACAAGAAAGGAAATGTTCTGTGGGAAGATGATATGGCATTTTTTCTCATTCTCCCCACACACGCATTCCAGAGAGTTATACACCAGATAAGCAGCAAGCACTGTTTGGCTGGCTAACTACTACACAAGCATTATGGACCATCTGGGGACTTATAAAGCCCACAGGATATGAGTTGAGGTTGTGCTGGAAGTAGAGGCTGAGCTGGTATCCTGTGTCTAAATACCAATACAGCTGCTTGGAGCAGGAAAGGAGAACCCTCCAAACAAACAGTGGCAGGGGCTCCTCTT
>JANRGW010026872.1:0-11893 GCA_024733675.1 Psilopsiagon aymara | reverse complement strand
TCCAGGAGCAGAGGGAAGAAAAAGGGGGAAGTGAGTGAACAAATTGCGTGGCTGATTTATGGCTTAAACCACGACAATGGCATAGCCAGGAATTCAGTTATGCAGTTTTGAATCTAGATGGCAGGAAAAGGAGACAGAAGTGGTTCAGGTGTAATCTTGACTTGCAATGTTTTCCACTCTGCCCTCTGCCTTCTGTGACATCCTTACTGACCAGCTGGTTAAGCATGGGCAGATAAGTGGACCACAAAGTGGGCTGAAAACTGACTGAACTGCTGGGCTTAAAACACTTGATAAAGCACATGGTTGTCAGTCAGAAGGATCTGGCCGGCTGAAAAAACAGTCTGAAATCAACCTTGCGTTCACCTAAGGGAAAAAGTTAAATCCTGGCCATGGGGAAGATCTGCCTTATGTACTAGTGTCTCCAGAATTCACACATGTTGACTTGCCTGTTGTTCCTCATATTTAATGTCTTATTGGGCATAATTCTAACAGAGAAAAACCAGAAGGTTTTCTTTTTCTGAAGACGTGGTTATAACCAAACTGGAAGGAAAGCGTGTATCTTGACATTACCTAGCGGAAAAGTACAGCAATCATTATAAGCATTTTGTTGCATGTTTGAATATTGAGAATCTATTTTTTTTTTATTTTGGTCCTTTTTTTTTGGGGGGGAGGAGGTTGAGAAGGTGTGAAGGATTTAGATTTCTCTTTTTTATAGTGTAAGTGTTGGGCATTAGTATCATAGTAATTTAGTATTTTACAAACAAAGGCATCCATCATTATTCTCTATCTATCTATATAAAATGAAGTAGCCAATAGTGGTAGCATGAAATTTATTGGTATGAATATTCCTGACTTTTATTTTTACTGAATTACAAAGCTCAGTTCAAGAGTTTCAAGGAAATTTCATGATTTGTCATTACAGTTAGCTTCATAACTTCATAATGATGCAAATTCCAGCCAATAGAAACGAAAACAGTCTGAGACAATCTGTAGGTTTAGGTTGTGTGGATTGATCACTGAACAATCGAATTAACAGCTATTGTTTCACCGTAAGATCATTTCAATATGTTCAGGGGATGGTAAGCCCCAAGAAGTATAAAAGGCATCCCTGGCAGTGTTCAAGGCCAAGTTGGACAGAGCCATGGGTAATATATTGTGAGGTACCTTGCCAATGCCAGGGGAGTTAGGACTGGATGGTCTTAAGGTCCTTTTCAACCCAGACCTTTCTGTGATTCTAAGATTTTGCATTAGATCTCACAAATGTAAGTTATTTCTTTTTTCCTGAATACTTTAAAAACACACAGAAACTCTTTAGTCTAATAAAGTCTTAGCTGAGAAAAGCAGGATACATGAGGGAGAGAGAAACACGCTGCTATTTCTAATGTACTTTCTTAGAAAAAGATCCAATACTTCAGTCTCAAGTGGTCTTTGAATAAATAGCACATGACTGAGCAGGCAAACTATCTACCAAGCCACATTACCATATATATTTTATGTATTTTAATATTTTCCTAGTAGGCAGGAAACAGAACAACAAGAGTGGGTAGGTCAAATACAGCTGAACCATCCATCTGCTTTTTATATTCGGATGAATTCTATAATATGATTTTTGAAAGTATAATTTTTTTCTCACACGTAAGTTTTCTTTGTTTGTAGGGATTGTGATGATATTTAGATAAGCTTATTTTAGATAAAACAAAATTTCTACAGCTTCAACATTAGGGGGCATACAAGGATGCTGGAGAGGGACTTCATGAGGGGCTGTAGTGATAGGACAAGGGATAGCAGGTTCAAACTTACACAGGGGAAGTTCAGGCTAGATATAAGGAAGAAGTTCTTTATTATGAGGGTGGTGAGGTTCTGGAACAGGTTGCTCAAAAAAGTTTTTCATGCTCCACCCCTGGCAGTGTTCAAGGCCAGGCTAGACAGAGCCCTGGACCACATGGTTTAGTGTGTGTTGTCCCTGCCCATGGGGGGGGTTGGAACTGTATGATCTTGGTCCTTTCCAACCCTAACTATTCTATGATTCTATGACCATTTATTTCAGTCAGACGTTTTAATAAGTACTTTTGTGCTAATAATAATATTGCTTCAGCTTATGTTTACTGCAGTAAATGTTCTACTGCTATTTTGGCTGTTCCCTAAATATTTGCAGCTTTTAGGTAGAAGTGAAGATGTTTTTTTAGGAACTCTGGCAGCTTCTTAAAAGAGTACAGGGGGAAAACCAACCATTTATTTATATCTGCATTTAAAATAAAGCGTACTTCAGGCAACGTGCCATGGGAAATAATCTGTCAACAGTTCTTAAACATGAGACATGGGGACAACTTAAACCAGCAGTTAATTATGCCAAACCTATGCTCTAGCCTTATGTATTCACGAGTCTTAAAAATACGTATTTTAAATGAGAAGACAATCTTATCTTTCAGCAACACAAAACAAGGTGTGCTGCAAAATGTATAATGCAAGTGTCATGTAATTTATCACTCAAAAAACACAAGTCGCTTTGGAACCTTCCATTTCAGAAAAAGCTTTCTGTTCTTGAAACAGGAACTGTTAAAAGAAGTCTGCTTTCACATAATTATAGACACCTTCGAGACAATCCTGAAACGCCGTGAAATAAGTTGTAAGCTTTGTACTATGAACACATTTGCAATGCTAATAAACAAATACAAAAAAAGTGGAAAACAGAAAACCAAGTCTGAATGCTAAAAAGCTAAACATAGTGAGGCCCACGGGAGTGATACTGAGATGTTAAACCTCCTAACATGAGTTAAAATCTACCCTGCATTGTTAGTGCGCTCGGAAATATATAATATAAAGGCAGTGACCTATATAAAATAAAAACAAAAGCCTGCTCACTCTCTCTATGTTCTCACAGATCCTGAAGTTTTATTCAGCGTCTTTCCTTTCTCCTTTCAGCCTGGGCTCTCCCAAAACTAGGTGTTAGTTTAATAGAACCATGGACTGGTTTGGGTTGGAAAGGACTTGAAGATCACCCACTTCCAATCCCCTGCCATGGGCAGGGGCACCCGCACTCTAAACCATGTCACCCAAGACTCTGTCCAAGCTGGCCTTGAGCACTGCCAGGGATGGAGCATTCAGAATTTTCTTGTGCAACCTGTTGCCAATCCATTAGCATAAGTTCGAACAACATCAGAGTTTCCTGCTGTACTGTCCACAACTGCCACAGGTCCACGCTGCTAGTTGCTTTAACAGACATCATAGTCTGGAGATGGAATAAGCCTCATATAATTCCAGCTGTATAAAATGTACATTATTCTAAACTAGTCTTTCCAACTGATTCAAAGAATGAGATCTTCAGAAACTGATTAGTTACATCGTAAAATGGGATTCCAAGAAGTCAGGGTGAATTGCTCTGCAGAAGTATTGGCCTTTTCAAGAAAACAAAGAAGGATAGTATAACTAGTGACCTCAGTTCAGAGAGCTACGCTGTTCTCCCTAAACACCTACATGTGATTATCTGAAAGAATATACAGGCTTGTTTGATGGCACTGACAAGCTATGCATAAAAGACTTGTGGTAACCGCAAGTGAGATCTTAACTGCTCAGGTTAACAGTTGTTTATATAGGGTTTAGCATATGTAGTCTACCCAGCCAGGCTTTCCTCTGTGAGTCATTAAGGGAAAAGCCTCTAATGTAAGCTACAGGAGAGGAAAGATGTAGAAAAGATCAAGAGGCAGTGAGAGAATGCATTGTATTCATTGCTAGTTACAAGATTGGCATTTTGCAGGAAGTGGTCCTGCAAGAGTGATGGCTTGAATGGTGATTTGCCTGAGATACAGTAGAGAAACTCCATCAAAACCACTTTGAAAAATCAACATTTTTCAATTTTTAGCTACTTGATGCATGTTGTTTTGGTTTGTTTGTTGTTGTGTTTGTTGGGTTTTTTCTTCCCTAACAAATGGTAATTTATGGGAAAAAAAAAAAAAAAAAAGACAAAGGAAACAAAAAGCTTTTATTAAACACTCAATACTGTTGAATCTCACTCGAATCATTTTGGCTAGCTCTAGTTAACATGTTCAAAATCTTTGTAAAACATTTGCAAAGTACAAACCCCACAATTAACATACAGTCAACAACCTGTTGATTGAATCTTTTATTGTTTCTGTAAAACCTATTTCCATTGAGTACATTTCAATTCTGCAACTCTTGCCAGACACAAAATCCTTGCAGAGTAGAACTTCTAAGAAATTACTTTTCTTTTCCTTTTCAAATCAATGTTTCTCCTATTCAATATGTAGCTTGAACCTGTCAGATTGTTGAAAGTTGCTTTGGTGTATTCAGAGTGATAATTTTAGTGAAATGGGAATGAAAAGAAGAAAAAGGTCACAAGCTTGCAAATAGTTCCTTGTGAAAGATTTGTTCAACTACCTGGTAAGTATGCCACAGTAGGAACTTGTGTTAAATTAAGGTTTGTAATCTCATGTCAACCAGCTTTTCCTACTTATAAATATTACTATTCCTCAGTAGTAGTTTCAGAAGGAATACTTCTTTCAAAGAACTGTGCAATTAATTCCCAAAGCAAGATTCATGTGAATGTTTATTAGTTTTCCAGTTTTGAAACAGCTTTGAGCTGCATTTCCTCCTGTTTCGGAGTTCAGGGTTATTCCCAGTGAGTCATTAGAGATTTACTGCACTTCAGCTTCTCTTCTAACATTCACATTTCAATTTACACAGATCCCTCCTTTTTATGCAGTGGTCTCATGTTTTGTCTTTTCAGTTTCACCAGAACTAAGAAACATTGTTAATTTTCAGTTCCTGATAATGCTTACTTTAATAGTATCTTGAAGATCCAGTCAAAATGGGGAACAGTTTGTGTTAGGTTGAACACAGGCCCTGAGACCTAGTTCAATACAAAAAGTCCAAACCTACAATGCAATTATATTAATCTAAAGATAACACTACTCTTAAAACTTGCAATAAATAAGAATTAATAGTAGCAGTAATCCACCTGTAGGTTTCATTACGAATGAGAGCTTTCCTGACCTAGTCATTGCACAGTAAGCAAAACATAGATTTTGGTAGGTTATTTCTAATCCAGGTGTCTGAAGAGATGTTGCAAAAGAAAGAAACAGGTGGGATGATCCTGTATTTGAATTTTATTCAAGTAAAGGGGATTTAGGTTATTTTTCTGATAATCTTTGTTATGAAAAGGCTTTTCTGATTGTTTATTTTTTCAATATATGTCATTGACAATAATGCAAAGATAAAGGCGCAGAAATACATCACTTACACAGGGCAAAAATTTAACCTTTATTCTGACATGTTCTCTTCATCTAACCTTAACCCTTCAGATTAAATTATTCATGTCAGATCTTATTTCAAGATGTTCTGATGAACATAGAATACATAGTGCTTTTCTGGATTAGATCCCATTTGGATTTGTGTTTCAATTCTTTGTACTATTCATAACTTTGTAGGTGACTATTCATTAGGGACTGTAGTGATAGGACAAGGGGTAATAGGTGCAAACTTAAACAGAGGAGGTTTAGATTGCATATAAGGAAAAAGATCTTCACTGTAAGGGTGGTGAGGCACTGGAATGGGTTGCCCAGGGAAGTTGTGAATGCTCCATCGCTGGCAGTGTTCAAGTCCAGGTTGGACAGAGCCTTGGGTGCCATGATTTAGTGGGAGGTGTCCCTGCCCATGGAAGGGGAGTGGGAACTGGATGATCTTAAGGTCCTTTCAAACCCTAACTATTCAACAATTCTATGGTGTTCTGTGCTTTCTCTCTATGTCTCCAGGCTGCCGTAAGGATTGAGTTATGGGCTTATCATGCAGTGACTAGAAATTCAGATTTTGGAGACCCTGATTTTAACCCTGCTTTCAGATCTGAAAGAGTTTTAAAATCTTTTATTACGATTATTTTTAGCCATTTTTTCAACCCCTTTTATGTTTTCAGTCAGAGGTAATCGTAGTCCCCTTTTGTTTTCTGCCTACTCTTATGGACATAGCCAGGGAATGCACACAAATCCAGACAGCCAAAAGCTGGGACATTTTTCAGTTCTAACAAGAAATGCCTGACCAGGATTGCACTAATTGCATTGTCCAGGCACATAGAGTAGGGATTTCATTTCACACATCACAAACTATTCACACAACCTTGTCATAGTAATATTTCATCCATATCTTTTCCCCAGCAAAGTCTAATCTTCCCATCTTAGTTTCACAGTCCACTACTCTGAAACAAAGCTCAGTTAAATCTTAATAATAAAAAGAGGCAAAATTAAACAGAAAAAAGCCTCTGAGCTTTCCCTCAGGCTATTGTCCCTGAACTTGCTGAAAGTTTCTGCAACCTCAGCTGGACTCCGTGGCCAGGACTCTGGTAATTATCAATGGAGAGTGCTGCTGGTGCAGCACGTTCAAGGGGAAGGAAAATGAGTTGCCAAAAGACACCGAATACACAGGGTTCAGCTCCATCCCTTGCAGCGTTTGAAGCTAGGTTGGACAAAGTGTTGGGTTACACTTTCTAGAATAAGGCATTCCTGCCCATGGCAGGGAGGTTGGAAGTGGATGATTTCAAAGTTGTTTCCAACCCAAACCATTCTATGATTCTGTAATTTTAATATTTTATTTTTTTCATTGCTTTTGTAGAAATGCTCTATTTGAAATCTTTAAAGTTCAAACTCCTTTATTTTAATTGATACAAATTATTTATAAATCAAAGACAAAATAGATTCTGTGCTTTCTCTTGAGCAGGTTTTGTTCTTTAGTTAATTGTTCTCTACTGATTTCAAGGAACTGTTTACCATAAAAATCATACATTTTAACTAGCAGTATGATGACAGTAAGGAAAATTCTTCTGTGGATATGTTCTTTCACTGTGTCATGAAGATACTAGATCCCCTTCTGAAGCACTTTTGCAGGTCATTGTCAAAGTCAAAATCTTAGTTGGTCCATTGGCCTGTTATGGTGCATGCTTCTGTATATTGCTTTTCACCTGTAGCTCTCAGACAGATATACAATAAGGTGAAATACCATGACTCCTTATATTTGACATAAAGCTAAGTACACTTGTATATATTGCAATCTCTGTTTCTCAGAAAATCACTGTTCTTGCAAAGTTATGGGGTCATTTGTAGTGGCTGAAATTCACTCTTGTCTGCAAAATTCCTTTATGAAAAAAAAGGCGGAAGAAAATAGTCAGATGGACTAAATTCATCAGAATGTGATAGTGATCAGAGCAATAGTATTAAGTTTGCTATACTTTGGCTGCAATATTTGCATTAAATTGGAAGTGATGATTAGTCCCTCTGTGTTTGATGTGTTGAAAAGTAGCTTCAGATTGAAACCAGACTACAGGAAAAAAAAAAAAAAAGGCGGGTATTTGAAAGTGTGCATAAAAAAGAGAGTGGATTTTATTAAAAATCAGATCTTTTTCTCTTTTGGAGTCAGAAATACAGAATATTCAGCATACCCTTTTCTCACAAGAACAATGGGAAGATGTGGACCAGAATAAATTGTCTCTTTTTAGGATTGTTTTAAGTGTATGTTTTAGAAACTTCCATTTCACCCTGATTATTTCTTAAGAGATTCTGAATCTTTCAACGATGTTCTTTTCTCTCTACTTATTCCTCTGAAGAGAGCATTGCTGCTCAGATAACAGTCATTGAAAACCAGATAGCACTGACATATCAATAATGTTAGCAGGTGTGCTTTCACTGTGTAGAAGGCAATTTATTGTTTTCCTGCAATCCACTGAACTTTCCTTGTTTCCAGGGAAATTTAGTGGACTTGCTTGATTTGGTCATTTTTAGGTGTCTGGATATTTGAGAAAGCTTATGAGGCATTTCAGCGGTCGTACAACCCTTTCGTGTCAAGTGTTATTCCGTATATATTACGTTCTATGTTTCAATGTACTGAAATAAAATTTTAATATACTAAAGAAATGTAATTTCTGAGAAATTAACATAAATTTGTGCATCTGATTGTTTTCCTCTTAAATATATTAATATTTTTACCATAGCTTGTGTTCTTTGTGATTGTTAGGCAGGACGTTCAATTCCCATATCACGAGCAACAGAGTACTATTGGGTAGTAGTTCAGCTAATTTTGTGTGGAAGAAGGTGTCTGCATCTTAAAATGTGCGTGCTTCTGCATCTCTGTCTCCATTAAGTAAGTGCTGATATTTCAGGCCGCTCTGCCACAAAATTAGCCCTGCTTCTAACAAATTAAAGGATGCTTTCGTTGTAGCATATTTGTTTATAATATCTAACAAACAAGCTGCTCTGCCTCAGTGCCCGATACAGATGAAACTATTGCCTTCTGCTTGGCAAGTCGAACCAATGCCACTATAGGATTGTTAAACTGTGATAAAACCATACATAAAAATCTGTGTTCCTGGACTCTTCTCTACAGCGCATCTGTTCCAGTCCTTCAAGCAATGAGTATGGGAGTGTTCAATGTATTTCTGTGGAGTCAGTGTTTTTTTCTGATGTGTGTCCATAGAGTCTGCCCTTGGCTAGAGTTTTTCTAGAGAAACTGGAAACACCCTGTGCTGGCTAATTAACAGAAGTACAAAAAGCTTGCTGCCAGGGAATCAAATGTTGGCAAACAGGTCCCTTTAGGCTCTTTCTGAGAATGCTGGCAAATGCAAGCTGTCTGTGCATTTGGCTTAGGATAAAACACAAAGCCAGACATGGGCTCTTTCATTTTATTTTACTTTCACTCAAAAAATTCTTCAATAACTTGCACAGGTTAGATTGACTTCAATGCAATTATGCAGGATGCAGGCCAATGTGGAATTCACTCTGCACAATCATATGTTCCATATTGGGTTGTCATTTACTTCATTACTCCAGGGTATAACTCAGGAATGAGCCCACCAAAGCCAGCAGGGTTGCATTTTTGTTTAAAACAAATAAAAAAGTGAGGCGGGCATATTGTGAGGTTAAGAGTGAGAAAAAAATGACCATGGAAGTTGAATGGTATGGTTTCAAAACTTCATGTTATGGTTAAACACCAACCTTCTGTTTCCCAGTTTTAAAATGAGATAGCTCTTTAATGTGGCACTAAGCTAAGCATTGCTTTGAGTATGCTGCTTTGTCCTATACAGTGAGAACTGGCAGAGCTGAAAAGAGTTCTCTGCTTCAGTTCTTCATTTTTAGACTCACAGAATATGATAGAAACATATTATAGAATTATTGAATCATAGAATAGTTAGGGTTGGAAAGGACTTTCAGGTCATCTAGTTCCAACCCCCTGCCATGTGCAGGGACAACTCGCGCTAGACCATATCGCCCAAGGTTCTGTCCAGCCTGGGCTTGAGCACTACCAGGGACAGATCATTCACAAATTCTTTGGGCAACCTCTTCCAATGCCTCACCACCCTCACAGGGAAGAACTTCTTCCTTATATCTACCCTGAACTTCCCCTGTGTCAGTTTGAACCCATTACCCCTTGCCCTGTCACTGCAGTCCCTGGTGAAGTCCCTCTCCAGCATCCTTGTATGCCCCTTGAGGTACAGGAAGGCTGCTCTCTTCTACAGGCTGAACAGCCCCATCTTTGTTAGCCTGCATAGCTGACAGCTTTGATGCCTGAGTGCTTAACTGGCACATGGGATATGCCCCAGTTCCTTATGCCTGATCCCAATTAGGTACAGCAGACATTTGAATCATGGTTCTATTTGAAGTGCTTGTTCTCATGGGCTCTCTGTTTTTTCTAGTCATACAGGACCTGGGTTTGACCCCATGCAGCTTGGAGACATTTCCAAAGTAACAGTAACTTCTGCTGCTGTGAAATCTGGTACTCAGCCAAATGCAATGGTGCCACTTTTGTTAGGCAGCCAGACAACAGAGCTCACATTATCATAAAACTCCCACCATTCTCTCTTAAATTCTTCAGCTTCTTAAATAGGGTGAGTAGTGAACTCTACTAAGACTGAGAATGGTATTTCACCCTCATAAGGAGCTAATAAAAGTCAGAATCGATCCCAAGTATTGCCTCTGGTTTTCAGGCCAGTTCATTCACAGCCCATTTTCTTCTTGAATGCAAACACCATCTTCATTCACCATTTTATATTTGCTCTCAAAGTGCCTTTTTTTTTGGTGCCATGATGATTGCCCCCTACTGCTGTTGACAACTTGTGATGTAAATGAATTACACCAGACCTTGGCAAACTATTTAGGTTTTCAGATGCATGTTTGCAAGGAGTAAGCAGACACTTGGAATAGACGTTTTCTCTAAGTGACACAATATGCATGCAAAGCTGTAAAATCAATACAGCATTTACTGAAAAGGAGTTGATTTTCTGAAAAGTTGCCCTGATTGTATTTGCTTTAAAATGCTTTTTGATAGAGCCCTAATTGGTTATGGCCTTCTCTTTTGTGAAAACCATTAATTAAAATGGTATCACGCTCAGAATAAATTGTATGTAAAATGAGCAGTAGGACCATGTTTGTATAATGAAAACTTTGGTGAAAAACTAAAAGGAAGAGATAAATAATTCTGCTTGAACATAAATGTCTAAGGCAAATGCACATAAAAACCCAACTTCCACTTACATTTTATATTTAAGTAAATAACCAAACCCCATGAGACTTCACAGGATCAAGGACTATGACAAATAGGTGCTATATACTACACCAATTATTAAAACTTACAGACAGTACATTCATTTTAAAGGAATTAGTTCCTCGCTTTGTGGCAGTATGCAGCTTCTCTGAACCTAATTTCCAACCTTTATAACCACATTTCTCAGCTGCTGAAATTTCTTAGCAGTCTTTTCCACTAGTTCTGGCTGGTCTTGGGGTATGATGCTGTGAATAGAAAACAATGTGAGCACATTGCTCAGGACAGCTACTCCCACACCACCTGCAAAGGAAGAATTAGCTGTGGACAGCAAAAGCTGTCATTACAGCTCCAGAGAGCCCCCTGCAAACCGCTTGCCAGTAAGCTCAAACTACTCTCTTAAGATGCTTTTGGTCCCAGTTTTCTTGGGAAAAGCTTCTTTCTTTCTGTGCTACTGATTTTAATATCTTGGAGCACGTGATGTCAAATTCTCAAGGGAAAGCTCTCCCCTCTGGAACTAATTTCCACCAGTAATGCAGCAAAACCTGAAGGCATAGAGAAAAGCCCATCTGTTCAGACAGGCTTTTGCTTGAGGTAGATCAGTAGGGTATTTCAGTCCATCCTTGGTTTTGTTTGGGGACATACCTTTATATTTGTGCTTGCTGGGTAGTACTTAAAAAAACTTTGAGAATGTTGCTCAATTCAGACGGCTACTGGCAAATACTTAGGATGTTGTCTCTGTATTTTTTTTTTGTTAGAAATGGTCTATTAAAAATGGAAGTGTGTTTTATTTATGCAATTACAAACTGCTTACTGGTTTGTGTTTAATGGAAGCATGAATAAAACAGGCAGGAAGGTCTAAAATATCTCTCAGCTACTGATCTACCTAAGCTCTTTAAGCCCAAACTAAAACCTTTGTTTGAAGGCTGCAGATGAAGATGATTTATTTGTAATTACTGTGTATCTAGCTGTGTTATTTTATGTTCCTTATTTTATAGTCACTACTGTGAGGATATTAGAATTGATTCCCATGTACCGTAGATTTGCAGTTTAGCAGTTATTATTAAAGCCATGTGAAAGCAAAGGTGAAGATCACATTTACATTCTGAATTCTCCATACACTACAAATAAGCAATCTTCAATAAGAGAATGAAATGTTGGTGTATTAGAGCTACAGGGAGGTTTTTTTGGCTAACAGCATCCTAGACTATATTTCATTAAGCACTGAGTATATATAAAGGTCCTGGGGAGAGTCTCTTCATTAGGGACTGTAGTGACAGGATATGGGGTAACGGGTTCAAACTTAAACAGGGGAAGTTTAGATTGGATATGAGGAAGAAGTTCTTTACTGTGAGGGTGG
>JANRGW010026871.1:0-19222 GCA_024733675.1 Psilopsiagon aymara | reverse complement strand
TAAACTTCATCAGGTTGGCATCAGTCCACCTCACAAGCGTGTCAAGGTCCCTCTGGATGGCATTCCTTCCCTCCAGTGTATCAACTGAATCTCACAGGTTGGTGTCGTCAGCAAACTTGATGAGGGTGCACTCAATCCCACTGTCTATGTCACCAACAAAGCTGCTGAACAAGAAAACTCTGCCTATGATCATCTGTCTTGTAGTGTACACAAGTGGGTAAACTGACTTGAACTCACATGTCTTCCCGACACTAAGATCTTGGTAGAACAATATGTGTATGGTGAGGTTTTTCCTTCCCCATTTAGGTATGCAGTGTTAGGCCCAATCTAGGCCTAATAGTTAGCCAAATTAAGAGCTTTTGTTCTAAAGCTCACAGCTTTTGTTCTAAAGCTGTTAATGTGGCTAACTATTAGGCCTAGATTGGGCCTAACACTACATACCTAAATGGGGAAGGAAAAAACTCACCAAAAATTCAAATTCAAACACTCCCCAAAATTTCAAATTACCAACACAGAGCCATGGCTTCACAAAAAAGCTTGGAATAGAACCACTGAGAACTTGATACCTCAATATATATTCTGTAGCTGTGCTGGTGACTGCTATCAAAAGCGTCTTGAAATGCTTTAAGCCATTAGGAATTTTATTGCTGATCCCAACACACACTCAAGGATCCTACTGACTGTGTGGATACACTTATTATTATAAGACTACATTTCTCAACCTACAGTGTCTGTACCATTCAGAATAAGCAAACGAATCTTCAGTTAAAATCTTTACTCGTTTATTCATTATTTCTAGCTGTTCCTGCAGTGCTCATCTAGCTTATAAGAAGATAACATTTTTCATTAGCAAAAATACAATCAGACATGTACAAATGAACTAGGCTTATTTTGGAACTGCCTTTTTGAAAACCAAAAAATGATGACTACGTATTTCCTTTTGTTAGAGCAGCTGTCTCAGGTGCTCTCACTCTTGTACATAATATAAATTACCAGATAATCTGGAAATATATACTTCAGAAATTAAATGAATGTGCATTCTACTGAATTATTTTCCTTAAGGAATTAAAGGTTTTACTTTATCTTAAAAGGTCTTTGGCTGCATTTCCATGGAATACAGTGACACATTTGGTTCTTTGTGTTTCTAAATAAGTAATGACATAGTTCCTCTAAACCATTAAAAAGGTTGCATTTGACCAAACAAGAATGGATTAACTTCTGGGAAATTCTATTCACTGGTTCTTGAATTAGACCCAGAACACTGGGATGAATCTTTTCTCTCCTGCAGACCCCTACCAAACCTGGCTATAGCTGCAGTAGCACTGCATTGTTTCCTCCTTATTCACTGGGTACAGTGGTATCAACACAAACTGTACTCAACTGCTGAAAGCTTGATTCTCAAACATATGGATATGTTGAAAATTAAATTGCAGGGTTTATTTGAATTTATAGACAGCTCGGTGAATGTATTTTTGAGATACAGTCTCCATCAAGGAGATAGATGTCACCTGCCATGAGGAACATGATTGTATAATGTTAAAATGCCACATTCTCTTTGTAGGCAATTCTATTCAATTGCTTCCTGCAAAGATTTGGGTAATGAACACTTGAGCATCTGTGGTGTGGGCTTTTTATATTTTTTTTTTCTTTTCCTACTTTTCCCTCCCCCTTCTCAGAATCTTGTCTTGGATTTGTATTTCTTTATCAAATATAAAACTGCCCAGATTCTGTGTTCAAGTCCCTTTTTGCATTACATTATTGTGGTGTTTCTACTCCGTTATTGAGATTACTACATTTCTAAGCAAGGAAAATGTAGCAGGACAGAGTAAAGAAGATCCATGTGAAATTATTGAATCTGTGAGGCAAACTGCTCTCTAGACAGTCAACACTGTGGGAACAGTTCAACACCCTTTCACTTAAAGAGTTCCATTATTTGCTTGTTTAGATTCAAAGATTTCTTTTTCATTTTTAATCAACTAGTCAACTGTAATTGCCACCCTATTGTACAACTTAAATCTAAATAATCTTTCACATATCTCTTACTCATTTTCTGAAGAATGGCATCGGGTCTGAAACACTAGATTGTATCCTGAACAAACATAAGTAAACAACCTGCAAGAAAGAATTTAGCACATCCAGACCTCAACCCCCATCTGTAAATTTTGCTGTTGTTTTTACAAGTTGTTGAATTGTTTAAATTTTTAGAACACTTTGACAAATTTATTTCATTTGCACACAGTCTGTAATCTTCAGCTGTTATTTACTAGTTGCAGTCTTATTTACTCAGATTAACAATTTACAAACAGGAGGCTAAAGTAAATTCTACTTGATTTTGCTGTAAACTAGAAAGTAGCAAGCTGAAAACACAATTGATACATTTTGTCTCATAACAAAACAACAAAAAATAAATATACTAAACATTCAAGTTTGGCCAAAACAAATTAAAAAAAAAAAAAAAAACCCAAAACCAAACAAACAAACAAAAAAAAAACCCCAAACAATACAAGACATCCAATGTCCCCAATGTCCCTCTCTTCTCCAAAAGGCTCTCAGGTTAGATTAGAAAATTCTGGTGAGAATAATTAAAGAGTACTGATCAACCAGGGTCTAAGATTGCTCTACTTGATGTAAAGCTCAAAATAGAAAGAGAAAACTATTTGCAATGCATTCACAAGGGACCCATTTCCTTTTCAGAATTCTCTTGCTTGCAGAAAGGTCTAAGAGAGGAAACCATGATCTTTTGTGAGGATCAAATATCCCAAATCATTAATGAAAGACTGGAGTAAAAACATCCTTAAGAAGCTAGAGATGTGATTTCATGTGTGTATCTGATTAAAAAAACGTGTATATTGTATGCCTGGAAGTTTTTTTATTTTTTAGGGTTTTTTTGCCTTCAGTGGGGCATCTCCATTCTGTGCTATTCCCTCAAGAACATGATGATATTTTGCTTGATAAATTATGTAGGCTCATTCTGTTTCCAAATTACCTTTCAAAATTTCCAACAGTAAATACAGCACAGTATCACTGAAACATACTTCATTCTTAAAAACCAGACTGTCTTTGTACCAATCTATGACTTAAAAAGCTAAACTAAACAAAACAAACCTTTACAGGTAAGGTGAGATATTTGCTAGGGAGAGAAGATTTGAATCCTCTTTATGGCAACATCAGAGACAGAAATAAGGGTGTAGATAAATTTCTGAGATACAGTTAAAAAAGCAACTTCTGTTTTAAAACCATGCTAAAATAGATTTTCAAAATACTAAGTATTTGCTTTTGAGTGCTTCATAGCTGTGCAATACTAAACTGTAACTTTAAATTGACTCTGTCTTTACATATTAATTTCATGACTGCATACTTTTTTTCTCCCAGAGACAGCCTAGTAAAGAGTAACCGTTCATAGTTTCTGAAAGCTTGATTTAATATCACTACATATCTTTTACATAGGTGTTCAGGTTGAAAATCTTAGCAGATTAAATACTTCTCATGATTTACAGACTCTGAAATTACTGTCAATCTCTAAAAATGCTCTTGCCTTTTGGGTGGCAGCAGAGGTGTGAACTAACAGTAAAATGCTGAAATGATCAAATCTCAAAGAGCTAACACAATAAATACAAAAAAGAACCTCTTTTTTGCCTTGACCCTCAAACCCTCCATTCTTCAAACCTCATCCAGAAACAAACAAACCAAAAAACAGTCATAGGAGAGTAGTAGCCAACTATCAGAAATGAAAATGGAAATCAGTTAAAATATGGATCACAAGCTTCAATAATAAGCATTTTAAAGTGGGAATTACATTAAAAAAATAAATGAAAAAAAAAGTCACTTAACACAAAAAGGTTTCCAAGATTACGTTAAGGCGATTCTGGCTCCAAAACATAATGATATCCCACAGTCTAGTATGCTTTTCATGATAGCATGTTAGCTGTGCCAGCATCCAAGAGAACTAAGAAACTGTAATAGAGAGGGAAGTCAGGCAATGGCATCTTTAGAACAGAAAAAAAATGGGCTGGGGAAATGTGATACTGGTAGACATATCAGGAAACCTTCTTCCACCCCACTGGTTAATTTTTATTAGCAAGTCTCTTGAAAAGACTGTATCAAAGACCTTGATGTTTTTAAAACAAAGAATTTATAGGCAGTAGAAGTATAACCTACCTGCCTTTGTTCATTGAAATACATCATCATTTTTTGCCTTGTGGTAGCAAAAATAATTTAGAGGACCCTGACAGAAATAATATATATGTCATTAAATCCATCCATTAATATACTCATGGTATTATAAACATAGCAGTTTGTGGATGACAGAAACTAAAACCAACTCATTTGTTTGTGTCAGTATTAAAATGTAATACATTTTCTTTTCATATTCAAGCCAAGTAAAGAGAGCTTTGTGACCAGAAAGTTATCTCTAAACAAAGCACAAAGAACAAAGGTTAACATGTAACCTTTGAACATCATTTCTAATCTGCTTCAGCTCTTAGGTGTGTTGAGAACAATGGTCTCAGCTCAGATCCACAATCAAGTTGATCACAAGCAATCAACACTCATTATCATAAATAATGTTCCTATTCACAACGGGGTTACAAACTGTAAAACTAAGGCTTTTTGGGGGCCTTAGTCTGACATATTAAAACACTACAACTATTAACATGCATTTCTTAAGAAGAAACCTATGCTGATTCATCAGGGTGATGAGACAGAAATGAATACTGAGCTATGCAGAATCCATATAAACAATTCTTGAGCCTGTCTACCTGGACAGCATAATACTGTATAAAGCCCACATAAGTAGCCTTCTATCCGTGCATCAAACATTTGTGTCTAGTTATGTACTTAAGAATGACAAGCATAAAGTTACAGGGAAAAAGTAACTTTAGCTGCTAGACTGAACCCTCACAATCTTGCCAAGTGGGTGCAATGGAAATTGTTCATGGGACATCCCAGAATTTAAGCATGCCTGCAGAACTTTAACCTCAGACAGACATCTCGTTACAAGCAGGACATGGTATATGAAGCTATAGCCACTCATTTCCTGAGATGTATTATTCAAAGGCTATTTTCTCGATGTAGATATTATTAGAATGTCTTAATATATAATAACATATAGCAACCATAGCAGCAAACATCTGTCAGAAGAGGAAACAAACATACTATATTATTCTAAAATGGAGATGAACGTATCTTGAAAATTACTTCCATCACATCCTTGTAGAATTCACTGGTAAACTCTATGCACTTTTTAAAACTTTCAGACTATAAAAAAATGTACTATGACACAAATGTTGTAAGCCCAGTGTTATATTCTCTCTGTGAATTCTACAAAATCCAGTAATAACCAATGCTTGGAAATGTCGTGCAATTTCACAACAGCTATACATATAGTGCCTGCAATGTGGGAGTAGACTTCCCCATTTTTCATCTTCTTTGTGTCTTAGGGAATGTAATAGTCATAAATATCCTACGTGAAACACCAGGTGTCTAAACAACTGACTAGATATCTTCTTTCTATAGAATTCTGATATGTGAGCATTAGCCACCTCACAGCAGAACAGGGTATGAATCAAGAAGAAAAGTATTAGTGTTTATAAATCTGTGAAGATGATAACTTCAGTGGCTGAGACTTCTTATTTATTTAATGAAAGATCAATAAGCAAGCTTAGATGTCTTAGAAAAAGACCAGATTTATGTTCCAATACAATAATAAATGGTCTTCAGAAAGATTTTAGCAGTTGCACTTGAATGTTTGAATTACCAATTCTGGGAATGAACCACCTTTTTATTATACTCTATAGTATACTCCTCACAAAGGTATATAAGCCAGAATGATGTAAAAAATGTTTTTAAGACCACCTCTAAAGGAATTTAGGAATCTCAGGGTCAGATTTGCTAAATGGTTCAGCCTTCAGGATACTGATATCTTCAAACATTTTTAGCAAATAATGAGAAGAAGGAAACAGAATTATCTTCCAGATCAGTGCCAAATCTTGTCTAGGGTTTGAAAATATCTCCTACTAGTCATATTCCTTCTGAAGAGCAATGAAGTTCATCAACAGTTGAGAATAATTTGAAATAATTATGCATATTAAAGAATCTTTTACTTGAAGCATAAGAGTGCATGAATGCACACAAAATTAAGCAAGATGATTGACCTGATCCAATGCCACATCTCACTATTTCAAATTTATTTAGGTTCACTTACTTATAAATTAAATAGTAGCTGCATTGCCAAGACATTGATATAGCTTCCCATATAATGCTAGGACATACAATTCAGCTTTAAGCCAGCATTTTGAACATCAGTCCATGTTATGATACTTTATTCCACTATCTAGCATAACTGCAAGTATCCATTTGTTTTCACAGCACATGCTATACTCTGTCAAAAGTTGGTCACTATAACTTTTACCGAATTTTTAATACAAGACCAAAATCTAAACATCAGAAATATTGTGTCAGAATTGCAGTGCCTATATCAGCTAAGCTTTGAGAGAGCTGTACATTATATCCTGAAATTTAGTACAAGTAATGCCATTAGAAATAGATGCTCAAATATTGCCTAATGCAGGTGTTATGCCTTTACCAGTGTTACTGGTGAAGCCCAGAGATAAACTAACCAAAGCTTTCAATGTGACAGGATTTGTGCTAATATCTCCTGCAGAGATCTGAGAGAACAGCTGATACATAAAATGAAGACAACTGCTGTCTTTTCTTGCTTTTGAACACACTATGCTCCTGCACAGGAATTTGCCCATTCAGGCAGTAGGAATTTGCCTAATTCAGGTAGTAAGGAATCCCCCAGAAAATTCTGTGATAGATGCTCAACAGGTACTTTTCTGCCAAATAATTGTACAGCCTGCACTTTATCATTTAAATATTCTGTGCCCACAGCAAAGGATGCTAATGAATTTGCTTGCAGTGTTCTCATTTCTGCTAGTAAAGTAAAAAGTATAAAATATTTGGTGAGTTATCACGTACAATCTACTAGTGATAAAGGGTCTTGGAATTAAGTGCTGATTAGCAGCAATCATTATCTGGGAAAACATCTACCAAAAGAAGCAAGGACACACTCTGCTGTAACATGGCACAATTTGCTTAATACTGCTGAGTGTATTTGCTGCCCTGATATGATGTCACAAGCAGATCTGACTAGAGTACAACAGACACTGTCTGTGACCAGAGTCACAGCATCACAGATGCTACTTTGAGCAGTTTCCTAGAAAAAAAATTGTGTCATGGTTTCCATGTTTATTATGTGTGCACAAATGCATATATCAAACAGCAGAAGTGCTTCCTGGGTTGCAAAAAGCCAGGTCATGCTCTTTTTCTGCCCAATTCAAAGCAGAGACTTTTGTTTCAGATAAACCTATCTCAGAGACATGGATGCACTTTCTACATCTCCTGGGCAATCCTAAATTATTCTGCACTAAAAAGCATCAGGCATTTTCTCTGTCCATCGTGCACTTCATTAATACTATTTTAAAACATATATATTCTAGCAGAATGGCACACTTGTGCTAATTCAAAATGCCAGTAAAATTGTTTTTGCTAGGTGTAATCATAAGTCTTAAAATTCAAATTTATCTCCCATTACATTTAGGGACAAAGAGGTTTGAAGTATTATTGCAGTAACCAAAAATGAGCATGAAGCAATTTTTTTGAAGTTTATCTTGCTATTTAATTCTCCATCAATAACACTGCTATGTCCAGTTACTCAGATTTGCAAAACAAAACTAGACTTCTTTTAAGCAAATCAATATGAAGCTGAGCTAAAATGTCTTTGAAACAACACAGACATTGTAACTGATCTGCTGTTACTTGAATTCATTGCCCTTTAATAGTGCTAAGTTATTTTATTGTAGTATGCTGAATTGCAGTTCCCTTACCGGTGTGGTACTGAAATCTGTCTGAAATTATCTTTCTCTTCTATTTCAACTATTTTTTTGTTTAGTTTTACATTTATAAATTCTAAAATCAACTGTGAAGACCTCAATTGGACTAGCTGGATTCTCAAGACTTTTCTCAGGAGTTCTGGAGAGATCTGTGTGAGCAATAGCCCTCTCAACAAAACTTATGAAAAAGTCCCAACAGTACTCCTGATTAATATGCTGCAACAGATATGATAGTAAATATAGATTACTTATAGATTCTTAGTTCACAGATCCATTAACTGCTTAACAACAGAGTAATAAAAGGCATTATTACACAATATTGTGCCTGGAATTATTGCACTTGTACAATATATTACTACAGGCCTCTCAGAGAACCAAGTCTGCTAAAATCAGTGGTTTATCTGGAAACAGGACTCACATTTTTATTAGCCTATAAACAAAGCATCATGGTTACTTATGAACAACTGTATCACGTGCAATTTTTCTTTCTGAACTCAGATTTATTTTCAAACTGTATTCTTTCCTATACTTGTATATATGTGTACATAAACATACGCATTCGCACTTGTAATCCACAATACTCATAACCACACCAAGAAAAAGTAGACCTTTAAACTGATTCCTGAAGTTATTTTGCAATCAAAAGAATATGGCTAAGATTATATTCTTACTGCAATGTTTTGCTATGAGGCATCTCGGTCTTTTCATAGTGGCTAATTTACAAAGCAAAAAATGGCTTTTGTGCCTTTGTCCATCCAAAAGAGGGACATTTTCCCCCTGGTGATCAATTTAATGCTATTTTCTTTGAACAGTGATATTAAATAGTTAAACAGTTTAACCACAATATGTCCTGGTAATTCAATCCTCTCAATTTGCTTGGGTGTCCCAAAGTGTTTTGAGTTCAAACAGCAGAAGCAAACTGCAGCACTGGTCAGTCCCCTCTTAAATCTTCTTATGGATTTCATTTGCTGTGTGGCCTGAGAAAGGTCAAAAGGTTTTCACACAGAAGTAGAATTTGAGAAATAATCACCTTATAGACCCACTAAATCAATCATAATTAATGCACTTGCCTAGTTCTGTCAGAGAATTGCTGCTAGAGGGCAAAATAAAGAGGCCCCTTCTAATACAATTTGAAAAGAGATCAGATCTGTCATTTCATCTAATAATTGAGCCAAATGAGAAAAGAGAAGGGCCAGAGTTCATCTGGTGACCTTATGTAAACCCAATAATACATAATTCATTTTCATTTTATGGAATTTATAAGATGCTGTAAACTGTCAGGATACAGACTCATCTGCTTTAGCTTCCACCAAAATTTTCCTACTCATCATGCAACACACACTGAGCTGCCAAAACTTTTAAGTGGTATATTCTGGCAGAATAATCCAAAAGCCTTCAACAAGGACTGGTATTTAATTCATTCTTCCAAGCGTGCAAAGTTAATAACTGAATAAATGACTTGCATCTCTTTCTGAATGATATAAAACCTGTAATTTATTTACTGAGTGTTACAAATACAGTTAAAAAATGTTTTCATGCAAAATGGTTTTTTTTTTATTTTTGTTATAAATGATTTATCTTTTTTTTTTTTTTTTTTTTTTTTTTTTTGTGAACATATAATATAAATACATATGCCCTTAGAATGGAATACTTCATTCCATCCCAATTCCCAATTGACCATAATCAGCAGAACTCTTTTCCATTTTCACCCCCAAAACAATAGTTACTAGAAGACATAGTAAGGAAACATTTTTCCTTAAGCAGGTAAGTTGCTCTTTTATCTATTTTTTTTTTAATTAATATTGCTAAATATTCATTGAAAATATCAAAAGTGTTACCATCCACCCTTTTCAGTTTCTATGCTGGGCTACTTTCTTTTCTCAACCACATCACAACAACCAATTTAGAGCTTTATCTGATTAATAAAAGTGAATTGATGGTTTATGAGTTATTTCTTACTGCTTTGTCTCCTTTAACATCGATGCAACAACATGTGCCAGAGCATCTGGGCATTCATGACAGAATTTCCTGAGGCAAATCTAGGCTTCTGGGGGAATTTTTTTTATTGTACCAGTCTACACATAATTGGGGAAGGAATTCAGCAGCGATGTTTTTGACTAATTCTAAAGTTTGAAACAGAAAATTTGAAAGGATATAAAAACTGAGAATATGTCTAAGCAGATATGTGCACAATAACAAAAGATATTACAATCCAACACAAAACTTGACCTAGTAAGGACTTTGGACCATCAAGGCTGTGAGAACTGTAACATTATGAAAAACATATTTATAAAATACTTCTGATACTTGGTTTATTTAGAGATGAGGGGGTTTTATACTGGTTTTTATATTATTTGTGAAATACTCATGACTGTAGATAAGACAACATACTAGATAGCTGGGCCAAGATATTGCTACTGCAATCTATATTGTCCACTACAAATTCTGCTGAATACAATCTTTATGGAAGATACAGCACTGTATGCTTGATGGCTCACTGACTTGACACACTTTAGCTTCATACTCCTGTCCCTCACTGCACTGCTTTGTGTAGCTGTGACTAAAAAGCTTCTGTGAAGGGCAACAGATGATTCTCCTTGACATAAAACATTCCGATGATAATTATTTCCTAGACCTAGTAGAAGGTTGTGTTAGCAAACACTGGGCATAACACATGCTATGTTTAGAAAAAATCACACTGCTTTGAGAGGTGCTCATCTTACTCAGACAGTAAAATTAAGAGCTGTCTTAAATTAAGACAATGTCTGTTTTGGTGTCTGGCCAGTCAGTGTAATGGAAGCACAAATTCAAAGTAATTTTTCTTCTCAGCTGTACCAGACTGAAGACTGATCTTTTTTATTTTTCATCTAAAATGCAACTCCACAGAGATCGATTTACCTTAACAATTAGGAAACAAAAATAATACTCCATACTGAACCTAAATGTACCATATATTGTCATGATTCCAGTTAAGTGGATAATATATGAAACAGCTATTCAACAACACCACTGGTAGCAACACAGCATTGCCCTTTTGTAGCATCACCAATGCACTATTTTTGAATAGCTTTACAAAGGACTGTTTTCTGTGATATTTATAAAAAGGAAAATGAAGGCACAGAAGTAACAGCTTGTTTTACATCAAATGCTAAAACTGAACCCAAGTCTTGTGTTGTTATCTTGTATCTTACTAATAGTCTTCCCCTTGTGATTCTGACCTCATATTGCAAGACAAAGAAGACACAACACTTGTTATTTAATGGTAAAGTTCAATTTGCTTACATAAAATCTGCAAGAAATGTGTGTCACTCTCAAGTTATCTTTTATCTGTTTACCCATTTTTAGTTTGAAATGACAACACCCTTTATTTGTCATATTGTTTAAATCTGACCTTTGATCCTAAGGGTCACTGCACTCCCTGAGGTCATCTGCCCATCTGATTAACACATTCCATAATTTTGGAGGTGGCCAGTTTAGTAGTCTATCCCATTAATCATGGCACTAGACGCAGCATGAAAAAAAGCACTAAAGTTATCAAATCTCCACAGGAGATTAGGAAGTTAGATAAGCACATGAAGTTTACCAAACAAAAAGTACATGGACAAACCAAAAGGCATTCAAGGCCTGAAACCTGATACAAGCAAAGCAGCATGAGAAAAATAAACATCAGAAACTTTTCCTCTCTCTCATTTTTCTCTTCCTACATTTCATAAATCTGTGACATTTCCTTCTAGTTCAGAGGCCAGTGTGAAATTATTACAAATTTTAGCACTATCCAAACTCACACTACAATACAGAACTAGGTTAGAAACAACTCAGATGAGAGGAATTACCAAGCATGGAATGTCTCCTGCAGAGCAGCATCAAAAAAACACCGATATTGTGCAGTTTTCAACGAAGGATTTTGACTGTTGAAACTCAGCTTCTAAGTTGATAAGGGGAAAAATGTCTTTCTCATGATGGACCTTTATATATTGCCTATTATACGATAAACAAAAATATGAACATAGGTGAAAATAAATTAGAATTAATAAAATCTTATCCTGAGAACAAATAAAGCTTTGGATCTTGCCATTCTGCTATCTAGGAAAGTTGTTTCAGCATTTTCAACTCTTCCCTGGTCTTTCATTCATGTAATTTTAGGTAGCAAGAACAGCGGCCTTCTTAGTGTATGTTCAGTTCCTAATAGAATAAGATTTTGCTTGATATCCTGAACAAATGTAGTAGCTGAGTTTGAAAAGATTCTGTGGCAACCGATGCACATGGTTGATCTTTCATTGCATTTATTAATCACACATAATTAAATTACCATCCTAATGACAGTTCCTAGCACAGCCAGTTTCAATTTTAAAATTTCTGTTTTGAATTAAACACTCACTTTATTGAAATATATACATTTCCCAAGAGGAATTTATTCTCAGTAAAAATCATTGTTTTTTAGATTCCCCATTAAAAGAATTTTCAAAATTACCTGTTTTATAACCAGTTATTTTTGGATCAAAAGCACTATTTGTCTGCAAAGTAAAATAATTTCTCATCTTCATATCCATTATGCATCATAACTTTGGTTTACTGTGAAATTTAAAACTCAGTAGAGTAAAACAAAGAAAGAAAAAAAATCTCATAGTCTGAGGAATTATTTCTTAGAACAAACTGCTTAGATTTTGTCTTTTTCACATTTAAGGGTATAAAATTAGCCTGACATTAGAAGAAATGATTTTATTGGAAAGAGCTTTTGCTAACAGAAAGTTACTATATTGAAATTCGCTAAAATTACTACTATTATAGAAACAAGCATGAAATAGTACGTATTTCAAACAAAATAACTCAATATCCATAGGCAAACTGTTTGATCTTGGTGGTTTATGTTGCTGGGGGGTTTTTTTGTTTGTTTTGCTTTGTTTTGTTCTGTTTTTTGTTTGGTTTTTGGTGGTTTTTTTACTTTTTTTTTTTTTTTTTTTTTTTGCATGTGCATGGTTTGGTTTTGTTTCATTTGGTTTGGTTTGGGTTTTTTTGTTTTTGTTTTTCTTTATTTCACGATATGGACTGATCTTTGCATATTACAAAGACATTTTAATTCCTAATAAGAAAGCATTTTGAAAGTGACATTTTCTAGAAATGCAATCAGAAGGTTTATTTATCACTGCTAGTTTTGATACATGCTTTCACAATTATGAAAAGTAAAAATAACCATGAAGAAGTAAACTAACCTCTACAAAACTGCTTGCTCAACATCCAAGACAAGGGGACAGATCTGTTCAAAACATTCTGCCAATTCTAGTTGTATACATCTATCAGAACTTTCAAATAATACAAGACAGACAAAATATGCAGGAAAAAGAAACTGTGTCTTGCCCACAACTCTATAAGAATCAGTATGTCTGGCTTTGGGAATAACTTGTTCAAGCTGAAGAAGTTGCAGCAGGGCTAACAGTTTTCTGACAGCTCAAACATAACCCTTTCCCAGTGCTGTAAATCTGCCCTCCATGAACAAACACCAGGAAGGGTAGCAAGGTCCCATAGTAATGATATTCAACCTAAAGGTAACTAACAGACTGGAGAGAAAAAAACAACGTAAACCCAAAATCTCCAAAATTTCAAAACCCAAAGCTAAAACTGTAGTTACTCATCAGTTTGTTACTATTTAGCTCAATTAGAAGCCTCACCTTCTTCCCCCTCATCTTAATCCATTCTGATTGAATGCTAATGAGTACAAGGCTCACATAAACAGTTTGAAGACTTCAATTTGTGTCCTCATTTTTGAATGCATTTTTATAAATGCAAATAATTATAGAAGTGATGGGTGAAACCAGGAATTTATCAGATCAGCTAGAAGTCCAACAGAAAGGAGTTTCAATCTAGTTTCTTTATCATCCCAAAAGACTATTCAAAACATTCTAGCACACTGGCCAAAGCTTGTATGCAACAAATCCCCCAGTCTGTGGCTAAACATTTAATTGAAGTTTACAAAGAGGTTTAGGATTGGATCACATGACAGACAGGAGAGACAGAAATCACTGTAGATATAAGCATCAGCAAATAGTTCCATTCCTCTTCTAAGATTAGGAGGAGACTTAAGCTGCCTGAGAGCATGCTTGCAAACTTTAGCTGATGTGGGAGGAGGGGGCAGTTACAAGCCTAATTCTTTAGAAGATCCCACTATTTTTCAGTCTCTTCTGAAATGCCATCTTTGCCCTCTCCATGCCTCGCTAAGTCAGCCTTCCAAAAGATGCATTCTTTTTCTTACTTGCAACTGAGTGCAAGAGGGAAATTAGAAACAAGCTACTCTTAACCTTCCTGTCCACTTCATGGCAGACCACAGCAGTAAATCACAGAATCACAGAATAGTGTGAAATAAGTGGGAACTGCTCTGTACCTTCGGTGCAAGGCAATGTGGGGTATAAAAAGCCTGTACTTTCCCATCTGAGCAGGTGAGACACAGGCTGGTCTTGAATATCTGTGTGCACTGAAGATATTTTAGTGGACAAACATTTCTCGGATTAGACAAATGGTCTGTGTAGACTTTACTGACAGGATTCCAAGTAGCTCACTTTATTCTTGATACTGCCTCCTGTGCTGTTTTCTAATAATTCGTATGGAATTTGTGAGTTCTGTCCTCCAAAATGCAGTGAAAAGATGCAAGTCATCTCTCATAGTCCGATGCACAAATTTCTGGGGTTGTTTTCTACATGAAATACAGAATCATTATGCTATCTTTAACTATGTTAGTCATGATTCAAAGTATAAAAGCTATTAGACAGCCAAATTTATAGTTCTCTATGTGCTTCAGAGAAGTCCATATAGCTATTATAAACAAAATGCATGCATAAATACAAAATGACACAATTTGGACACTTTACTAAATTTGTGCATTCATTTTCATGGCTCTCATTGAAGGTGTTGCTGGGATGAACAGGACATGCCAGTTGGGAAAAGCAAATCAACCCATGCTGTATTAGTACTGACTCACTTATACAACTAGAACATTGCTCCCTTATACAGCTTCACGTTATTGTTTCTGCAGATAGATGTGAGTCACAACCTAAGCACAGACAGCACTGAGTACTTCAACCAAAGGGACAAGAGCTGTTTCAGGGGTGGAAGGCTGATGTTGGAAGGGAAGGGCACCTTAATATTATGTGGAGAAAGAAGAAATACACAAACACCTGAAGCACAAATTTCATTTGGTAGGATAGCTGCACTCACCTATCATAATTCCAAGTTTCACATGCGAGTGATAAAAGTTTCATATTAGGTGACAGAAACTAATCAATAATTTAAGCACATACTTATCTTTTAAGACACTGAGATTTAGACAATCGAGGCTTTATCATCCCTAGAATACATTTTTTCCTGATTTTTCAAAAGCAAGAGAGAAAAATCAATTTTCTGCCTTTGAAAATCTGCTTCTAACAAAGTTTTCTTACTTTTCACCCGGAGGCTAAAAAGAATTTGAACTGGTCTTGCCTAGTTTAGCATGTAAGTATGGAACACCACTGTTTCCCAGCTGTCAGAGCATGTTAGGAATACTGAGAAGGCACACAAGACCACAGGAAGGCTGTGATTTGTCTCATTTTTTTTTTTTCCCCTGTTATTCTACTCAACACTGTCAAAGAAGCATCTGAGAAATGAGAGTGCTACACAGAGAGGCAGTTCCGAAGTCTCACAGACAATGAAGAATTTCAAAGCTCAGTGTGGAAGCTTTAAAATGCTTTCCATATTTTGATTGATTTTGCATTATCTGTAAAATACTGTGCTGCTACACCTAACACTTTTATTCAGTCCGTTTTTATTGCTACTTAAGCATTTTTGACTGATCCTCTGCAAACCTAGAATGCAATAGACTCTTCACTGTTACCTGTTTAGATTCTAGCTAGACATTACTTTGTCATTAACATAAGAAATTTGTGGTCACAAGCAGATTTGTCCTAACATTTTTATTCATATGGAGGGATAAGGCAAACTAAGAATAGCCTTTCCATCAGTTAAGTGATGCTCTGTCAGTAAAACTGATACATACAAATGGGTAAGTTATGATTTTGATTCAGAATGCTCAGTGTCTTAGATTCTTTTGATTTTCCTATCTTTTTAATATTTCTTTTTATCATTGTCCATATAATATTCAAAGACAAAACCATTCTTACTCTCTATTCATATGGTAACCATATCTACCTCATCCCCAAGTACTTTGCAGTTTTTAAAGTGTTTATATCTTTAAAATAGTGAGATAATGAAATGATATTCATTTTGCTGGTGCAGAAACTGGAGAACTGGTACCTAAATCATTCAAAGGATCTGGCTAATGAAACTTTGGGTCTCCAATTCCTAACTTCTAGCTGCCTGCCTGGGAACAAAATCTAGAACCATGGAGATATTACAACGCTGCACAAGGAGAAGACCTGCTTTTTAAACTCAGACTGTAGAAGTCTCAGGCCAACTTGTGTGGATGCATTTCTGTTTGACAAGTACTAGATGATAATATTCACTCTCAAAATCTTGATTTTGTTCCAAAAACTAACCACATTTTCTTGTCCCCTGGATTTGTATTTGTTCTTAAAGCATAGTTACAGGAGCAGAGTTTGTGGAAGAAGCAGGGAGTTGAAGCTTCAAGTACTTACATCCTGGACTGAACTCATACTCCTATTAATCCTCATCTGTGTATACTCAGACCTATAGGTAAATAAATTAGAATACCCCAGTGACCCCCACATTACTGTTAAACACTTGTTCATAAAAATATGGTTGACAAACTTATTTTTCTTCTTGACACATATAAAAATATGGTTGACAAACTTATTTTTCTCCTTAACACATTAAGTTGTCTGCTTAACATTAAGAGAAAAGAACTTCCCATTCTTGCTCAAAGGAGGATAAGGCAATTTAAACAAAAACATTGCATTGAAAGTTTGAATGATACTTTTGTGATATCCTTAAACAACCAGAAATAGACCTGCCTTTCCCCTACTGTAGGGATGCTCACATTTAACAAAGCAAATGGAGAATTATGATTGTTATCTAAAGTAGGGGCACAATTAAAGAAAATGAGATTTGTTTATAGAGCAACGTTGGCTTGTTTTTTCTTTGTTGCTAATCATGAGTTTAATTTTTAATGGAAAAGCATTGCTAGCACAATTAACACTCAATTTACATGTGCATCCATAGACCAAATTAATTAAATTTTATTGATGCCTCGTTGCTCCTTAAAATGCTTTCCAAGTGCCTTCAAATTGATTTTAAATGGTTGATAGTGAAAGTTTGTATGTTCCTGGTAGTAACCCTACTGATTATTATGTATATGTACCTTACATCCTGTAAATACCAACTGCTTTCCACTTTTTATCTGAGAATGCGTACACTAGTGTAACAAAGTGTCTAGAGCAGCATTATAAAAAAGTCTCTTAAAATCTTTGCAATGAAATGCAAAATATCAACATCAGAGGGGGTTTGGGGTGTTTTTATTGTTGGGGAGGGTGTTTGTTGGTTTTGGTCTTTTTGTTGTTGTTGCCATTTTGTGGTTGGGTGTTTTTTTTTTTTTTCCTTTTGTTTATAGTTCGCATACTCTGGTATTCATGCATATAACATGTCAGTGATTATTCAAAAGTGAATGAGCAGAACATAAACCAGCATTCAACAGAGTGATTAGTGACAAGTGGGTTGCCTCAGATACAATATCACTAAATAATCCTATGAATAAAGTTACTGAACCAGATAATAATAATTTTCTTCTAGGAATTCTTTCAGGTTTTGTTACAGACATTTTCTTCCCCCTTTCTTAAATTATCTGTTAACATTTTACTTTTTTACCATACTATACAGGTGTGCTTATATCATTGCCATTTTATACCAGCTGAAAAATTAATGAATTCATTCTTGTGACAAGCCTTCGAGACAGAAAATTTCTATTACTTCTGTTTAAGACTTGGGGAACTAAAACGCAGAAATTGAGAAACTGATTTTAGACCTTTTTGAGGATGATAGGAATTTGTAGCAGATTTTAACACCAAGCAACTTCCTAGAAGTCTGTAAGTCCCAGTATTCAGATATTTATCTCACTTTGCTTAAATCTAAGTACAGTATGTCTGCCAAAAAATACCCTTACTTAAATTGTTCTTATGAAATGAATTGAATCTATTTTCTTTGCTGATGTCAGTTCATTTTCATATTTTTGGATTATTTCAGTTAATGTCCCTCCATAGTTTTCTGGGTTGTGACAAGCTTCAGTTTTATTTTCTAGCTAGAGGACTTTTTCTTTCCATCATACATCATTCTGACAAGACCCAATAGTTGTAAACCATTCTTTTCTAGCTCTGTGGGAGGTTGATTTTCATGACAGCCTTTATCCTCTGAGTAAACACCTGCTTAGCCTGATTATTGCCTTAATGCTTCTTACCTAGATTGTATCTCATGTGAAATGTTTTCTCAGCTACAATAATGATAAAATACCTGTCTACTTGTCTCATAAATATGTTTTTGAGCAATAAATTTTGTTTAGAATGAAAACCAACAAAGTGCTTGGCAACAGCCAGGATGACTTCACTAAGGGGAGATCCTGCCTGGACAATCTGGTGGCCTTCTATGATGGGGCTATGGAACTGATGGACAGCAGTAGAGCAGTTGATGCCATCTACCTGGACTTGTGCAAAGCGTTCGACACTGTCCCACATGACATCCTCGCTTCAAAGTTGAAGAGACATCAACTTGATAGGTGGACCATTTGGTGGATGAAGAACTGGCTGGATGGCTGCACGCAAAGAGTTGTGGTCAATGGCTCAATGTGCAGCTGGAGACCAGTAACGAGTGGTGTCCCTCACGGATCGGTGTTGGGACCGGTCTTGTTCAACATCTTTGCTGGTGACATAGACAGTGGGATAGGGTGTGCCCTCATCAAGTTTGCCAACAACACCAAGCTGGGTGGTTCAGTTGATACACAGGAGGGAAGGAATGCCATCCGGAGGGACCTTGACATGCTTGTGAGGTGGGCTGATGCCAACCTGATGAAGTTTAATCATGCCAACTGCAGTGTCCTACACTTAGGTCAGAGAAATCCCAGGCACAGCTCCAGGCTGGGCAGAGAAGAGATTGAGAGCAGCCCTGTGGAGAAGGACTTGGGTGTAGATGAAGCACTCTATAGAAAAATAAGAACAGCCTCACGCTTGCAGGCCCTTGTTCTCATGGGGGACTTCAACCACCATGATATCTGTTGGAGGGATGGTATGGCCTGGCACAAGCAATCCAGGGAGTTCCTAGATTGTGTGGAAGACAACTTCCATCTGCAAGTAATAGAGGAGCCGACAAGGAGAGGTGCCATGCTTGACCTCGTGCTCACCAAC
>JANRGW010026865.1:0-48532 GCA_024733675.1 Psilopsiagon aymara | reverse complement strand
CCAGGCTGAAAGTCAAAACCACAGCACTGCACCAGCTACCAAGGAGAAAAATGACTGCTACTGCTGAACCCAGGACAGTATGATGTATTGGGGAGCTACCAAATGGGGGAGCTGAGACCACCAGCTTGTCTGTGGAGCAAGACATGAAGAAAGGAGGAGGATTGTGCTGGTAGGTGGTTTTACGGGTGAGGCGGTATGCTCTAGAAGGGCTCCAAAGCACAACATGTTACCTCCCCTCCGAGGAAGATACCTGCTGTAGCCTGGCACTAACTTTCCCTTGAGCCTCAACCCCCACGTATCAGAATTTGTTGGCTTCGTTGCAACTGGAGCTCCACTCAGAAACTGAATTCTGGATCTGGTTGGTTCCTACATTTTTATGAGTTTTTTTCTTTCATCCTGCTATTTATGATAACAGAAATGCAAGTCTGAGATTTCCTAGGTTTTGAGACTATTTCGTGTGCCAGTTCTCTAAGAGAAAAATCTTATCTGATTAACAAATGTAAAATCCACGGATAAATAATAGCCTAATTCAGACATGAAATATCCCTCTTGATGTGTGCTTCGCTCTTATCTGCTCTGCACTTTGTGCCTGGCTGTGTGTGTGAATGGGTGCAGTGTCTGCTTCATTACAGAGGTTTCCTAAATGCAAGATAGACTCAGATGTAGAGGTGAGACGTTACCTCTGCTTGGAGCATGAGTGATTCTAGTGCCTTCCCTCTGCCAGGTCACAGGGCAGGGTGGGTTGTAGGAGACCTCCCTGGCGAGGGTGTCTGGTCCCTGCCTTGGCAGGGCTGACAGGGTTCTTGCCATGCCATCCTCTCCTGGATGATCCATGGTGCCACAGTGTCCAGTGCAGGTGAAGAGGTTCATGTGTCCCTCACATTGCTGAGGAATGTGTCCCACTGGCTGGCAGTTCTGCTGGCAGAGAGAAGGAGTGCACAGGAAAAGCCAAATAAAGACTTTAAAAATCATCAGAAAAAACTAGGGTGGTATTCCTCTTTATGATTAACTTGGGAAAAGTGAAAACAGGTCTTGTTAGGGAAACGATCTATAACAAAGGTGTGCACTTAATTGTTAATTCTGTTAGCAAAAGGCAATGCTACTGAACATGACATAATAATCTTGGCTAGCATAGGAAGACAATACATGAAGTGTTGTGGCTGCATGAAATACCTTTATATTCATTCATTAATAGCATCTGTTTCCACACTAGCTTAAGGCAGGGGATGATCAAACTCACATGTAAGGCACTGGCTGTCTGGGATGTAGGGAGGAGCCCACCTCCTTTTCCTACCCCTGCACACACACACACATTGTGGCATAGGACAGTGGAGAGGAAGAAGCACTGCATTAGACAGAGCCACCCTCCTTGTAGCAAGTGTTGTGTCCACCAGTAAACTTTCTCTCTGCAGTACAGCTTTCCCTGCAGCAGCAGTGGTCTCTCTGACTACCATCCATTCAAGGGTGCTGCTGAACATGCACATCTCCAGGCTTTTCAGCTGCGTGGAGTACATGAGTGTATGTCTGCATGAAATTTTGGGTATATATCTCAGACAAAAAAAAAAAAAAAAGGGTTTTATATTGACAAATCAGTCCAAACCACTGAGGTTGTAACTCCTTTTTTTCTTCTTCAAGCAGAACAGTAAAACAGACCTGTTATTGGCAGCTCATTAGTAGTGAGACAGAGGCAATATGTACCATGACATCAGAGTGCTGTTTGACCCACATCTATCATTTTGTTAGAGATCCTTATTTTGGGCCTTTCCAAATGCCTATAAGACATGCAGAGTGTAGAACTCTGTGGCATAAATAAGATACAGATTTTCTACTTTTTGATGTGTTTAGCACATTTTTGTTACTTCCTTTAATACCACAGACCTTACATTCTTTAAGCATTAGGAGAACAAAAGGCTAACATGAGGGGGGAAAAAAAAGTATTCAATAAAAAGTATCGTTCTGTTCACCTACTTAGCTTTTAAAATTTAACCTCCTTCTTAAAGGAAGATCGAATGAATACCACAGCTGAGTAACGTCAGATATAAAAAGTTCCTTCATTAAATCAGTTGTTCTTTAATTCATAATAGAACTTAAATAAAGAATGACTTATAGGCAGCTGTTTCTAATATTGAGTCCCCACCACACATGAAAGGAACATTATTCTTACAGCAGCCTCTCTACCCTTGGGTGTTATCAGCCGAACATGTTTTGAACCCACCTAATGCATTTGAGGTAGCTTGGGTTTATTTTTCTTTCAATAAAATAAATGGTTTTGTAATTAAATTTCTGCACTGACTGTGCTTAATGGCTACATTGACAAGTGCTAATGTATGGGAAGAGAATGAGTTTGAAATGAAACATGCTGTTTTCCAATCTGCAAGCAATTTCGCGCTGGGGCAATCAAAATCTTGTGCCAGTGAAACATTTTCATTAATCTGCTAACGTAGCGCACACTGCCCACTCAGCAGCACAAGGACACTTTCTTTAAAAAAAACAAAAATATCATGAAGTGAGCCGTTGTTTGAAACCATTTTGTGGTCTCTGGCAGCAGGGCCTGTGTGGAAATTCGCTGACTTTACACCATGAAATGTTGCAGCTGTCTCAAAAGAGACTGGCTGCTTCAATGTTTGAGTTCTTGGCAATAACTCAGCTTTCAAATCTGTCTCTTTTTTTCCCCTTAGCTAAATTTATTTTTGAATAAATCTTCTCATAGAAAATTGAGAGCAGCTATTACATATTTGGACTTCATTTATGAAAACCAAGTCATCAAGAAGTGCATCAATCCAGCTCAAATGTTTACAATACTTTCATGACTGGGAAACTAAACAATACTGTATTTCCCCCATTATCTTAATTTAGGTAGCACTGCATTTAAACACGAATGTGACTTTTCTTTGTTTCATTACTTATTGCCAGACAAACAAAAAAAGAGAAACAAACCCTGCAGAGATTTGCTTTTGTGCAGCAGGCGGGGAGCTCCATGCAGGACCTGACCACTAGAGGGTTGACTTCCCAGCAGCTGCTCTTTGCAGCCAGAATAGCAGAGCTCTTTTGTCAGGTAGAGGGCTGAGGAAAAAGCAAGATGAAGCTTTAACACCTTAAATAGGCAAATAAGGCTCAAGCTAAAAAAAAAAGTAAAAATACCCAGAAGCCCAAACTACCTGAGCATTTTTGTTTGGTTAGTTTTCCTTTTAGCTTGTTACAATGTGATATGGGCATAGTTATTTTCTCTCCCTGGGGAAAATGTCATAGAAGTAAGCCAGAACAAATTAACCCCCAGACAGCCTTTAACAGCAAGTACTTTAAGCCGGTAGGTATCTGGGATCACAGAGTTCAAGGATCACGCTATTTTCTTTGCCATGTAGTACATCACTGCAGTCCTTTTGCTGTGTGCAGTACTTGGAGTAAGAGAGCTAAACCAAACTAAAATGTTCCTCTTTTGAACAGAATAATGGAGAATGAAATATCGTCCCAGTGCAGGCTTCTCCCATCCAGCAGGAAATTGTACCTCAGGGGATGGATCACTGCGAGAAGAGACACTGCCAACAAAACGTCACGCAGTGAGAGGTGCGTGATGAAATGACAAGGCTCAACCAATATCAGTGATGTTATAGCTTGTCATAATTATTCTCATGAGGCTGCTTCATCCATGCTAAATAAACAGAATTGTTTCAGACGAGAGTTACAGTTTGTGTCAGAATCCATTAGCCAAAACCTAAAGCCAGAAGAATATACAACACAGGAACTTGCTGCATCTTTTCTGTGTAAAGGGTGGTTATGTTTAAATAGGCTCAGATTAGCTGGCTTTTTTCATTCCTGGATTTCCAACTTGGCATCTGTACTGCAGGATTGGGAAGTGGCATGGAGAACAGATTGTTGCAGCCAGGTTCTCTGCACAAGGCGCTAAGCAAAATCACAGTCAGATACCTCTTTCCCTCTGAAGTTTCTAGCAGGGGTGAAAAGGAGAGTCCACTTGACCATGCACCTTAAGTGCAGCTCTATGCAAAATAGGCATTAAAGTAAACTATGACACCACCTTTTGCTACTACAACTCAGCTACCTGATGAATTCTAAGGTTCATCAGGTACAAGAAAGATGAAACAGTGATTAAATATAGCTTCATTCTAAGGTGGAAAAAACTGCAGGAGGGGACATTTAGAAGGTTGTGGAAGCAGTTTAGCAATTTGACTGCAGACTCCAGCAAGGATGTGGACACTTGTCCGACAGCAAGAGAACGCTCTCATTCACAGCAGGTGTGTAATGCTTGCTGCAACCACTAAGGCTATTAGGAGCTGAGCAGGAACTCTGGAGAAACACCTCTCTAAAGTGTTTGCTGACACCAAAGAGGATGGACATTCTCCTCAGAAGCTGGCAGAAGAAATCAGTATGCGGTAATGCAGCAGATACATTTATCCAACAGTAAATTGCACAGGCAAAATATGTGAGATGTGAAGGACAAGGAGGTCTGCAGGGCTGAATGGGGACAGCAGGGAAAGTGGAAGAGGTACCTCTGTGTGGGCAGGGGAACATGAGGGCAGTTAGGGATTCTCTTCATGGGGGACTGTTTCCAGACAGAATGGCTCCTGTGCCTGTCACAAAGGAGGACTTGGTCTTTCTTTTCCTATGGCTGAAGAAGAGGAGTTGGGCATACCCATCTTGCTGGCAGAACTACAGCAACTTTCAAGCATCAGGTTTCCTTTAACCCCAAATGACACGGAATATATGTGCTGGTTGGGATATAAAACCAAATAATAAAACATGCCCAGACACCACTAGGAAGGAGTATATTCTTGGCATCATAGAACACATCTCAACAGGCACTTTGAATTTCTTTGTATACACAGTTCAGGCATTTCATACAACCAATATTTCAATAGGATCTCCCTATGCATTATCAATCAGGATGAAAGCGCAAGAGGTCTACAGCAGCATTTTAAGGTGCTACACACTGAGATTTATTGACAATGATATTGCCATTAAGAGACAATGAATTCTGAAATACAATACAACTGCAGTGGTTTAGACAGAAGCAGTGGATTTCTTTTTAATGACAAAACTTTGATTTTATTGTTCTTAATACTAATGTGTTGCTTTTTCAGACTTTGTTTCTTGCATCTGAGCTTTGCATCCAAGCCACAGTGTGAAACATCTACAGTTACAAAGGGGTTTGTGCAAAGGAAGTGCTAATTTCTACCAGTCCAGCTCTTGAACTAGTCGAAAACCAGCCTTGGAAACAGTTGTCCGAGAAAACTGAAGTTATCATGTAATAATGCTGCAGGGGTTCCACAACTGTTGCATCGTTTAGAACAAATTTGGCACTTCTTCAGGTAAGTCCAGTTAAGAATATGAAACTATCATATCTGCCAATCTGCATGCCTCAGTAAGTGCTGCAGTGTGCTCTGGGTTGGGTTTATGCCTCCCTTTAAGATCACAGCTCCCCTAAAAGAAAATTCTGTCCATCCAGTATAGCCCTTGGCAAAATTTAGTTTCGTATCATATACTTATACCCATGTACCACAGCAGACTTTTGAAGTAATCCTTACACTGGGTTGGTGTCTCTCTCATGGGTATATAATATTCTACAATTATTGATGAATCTCAGACTGACTTTCCAGATTATTACATCATCTGCTGTCACAAAATAGAAGTCCATAACATGAAAAATGGGTTGCCATTGATTGCAAGAAGTTTAATACTCTAGAGATATTTACACGGGATGTGAAGAATCTGTGGTTAAGAACAGTCATGCTTTTTCTCTCCATGTAATAATGTTGTATTTTCCTAATTAGGCTCTTGGAAATCCACACATGTACAAGCAGTGTGTCCTCCACCTTTGTATTTGAATAATAACTGTTTGAAGAGAACTATTCCTTTTAAGGATTCATTCTTCAGTAACTCTTGATCCCTTCCAAGTGAAGGAAATAGTTCTTCATGCTGCAGAGAGAGACTACAGTCTTTTTTACTTTCCTCCATTCCCATAACTGGTGAGTCAGTCTGGTGCACTGATGTCAGTCCAATGAAGAAGTCAATTAAAGAGTTAAGCTATAGTTTTTTGTCACACTAGGAGAGACCTGTGAGATGCAGTGATATACGAGTCACTGGGCTTTCTCTATATAAGTTATCAGAAGGAGACTAGATTTACACTTTATATATATATGTGTAAATATATATATAAAAGGTATATATATATATAAGGTATATATATAAGGTAGATGCCAGCTAGATTTTTCAGCCTACATGTCATTATTCTGCAAAGATGCAGTATATGGACTGACAGAATCATAATGGTGGTGTTTCAGATAATGACTTTGTTGCTAAGATTTCAGCTCTGTTACAGTACAATTAGGTACAGTATCAATTAAGTTAATTTTCTCCTTTGTAATTTTCATAACTCATTATTGGGAGGAGTGGAAATCTATCTCATATATTTTTTTAGCTGTATGAATTTTCTCACTGACAAAAAAGGGGGGTAACTTTGCAGAAGCACTTCTGTAGAAACTTGTGGACCGTCTCCTGCAAGTTGTAGGGGCAGCTTGGGAAAAAGCAGATGCTTACTCAAAATCTAAAGAATGGAAGATTGAAATTGGCATCAGGGCTGGAGGCAAGAACTGACCTCTAAATACTGAATGAAGGAGGTATGGGGGAAGATTGTAAACAGCCTTGAAAATTATTACAGCTGGAGAAAGTCAGAGAGGAATGTGAAGACAAAAAAATATAGCTAATGAGACCCTTAAAAAAGCTTCATGAAGTAAGCTTGTCTTTGGCAAAATTATTGGAAAGGAATTTACAGTGTTCAAAATACAGAACCAGGGGGCATGGAGAATAATTGTGTGGGCGCACTGCTTAAGGTTGCACCACAGAGAATATTAGACCAAGCGGATATTAAAATATGCAAATAATTGCTGTCATTTTGCTGGCATTTTCTCTACTCATTTTGAGATGAAATTTTGATCCGTCAAGCTACTTTCTGTGTGAAATTTCCTGCTCTGTCATGTCATGTGCCATAGTGGGCACACCACTTCCAAAGAGTTCTCAGAACTGGCTCAGCAACTGGCTCAAAGTGAGGGAGTGAGACAGGGCTCCAGGGTAGCCACTGGGACCTGAATATGCCATAGCTACAACGTCAATAAGTGTCTCGTTTCCAGAAAGCTGTTACCAGAATATTGTGGCTCAATAGTCCAAGCAGCTGTGCTTCCCTTCGGCTGCAGGAAGCTGGCAGCTGAACTTATTTCCGCCTCCCTCTCCCACTCAGGCATATTCTTAATGCAAAATCACTCCATTCGTTTTGGGGTATATCCCACAGAACTGTAATTCCAACCTCCTTAAAATTCAGTTTCGTTCTGGTGTATGGGAACAGTGCACATGCTATTTTGGGGAGTAGAAAGTGAATTATTTTGCAGGCCTGCCTAAGGATTCCTCCTGAATATAGTTTTCCATGCAGTTAGATCTGTATTCAGCAGTAATCACTCATGTAGACTATGCTGTAACTGTTTGCTCCACATGCTGAATTTGAATGATGACTTATTGTTATTATACACTCTTGTATATTCCTCTAGTTCCCAGATGCCCTACTCAGGACAAAGTTTAGAAAATGCCATACTAATGCATACAAAGGCAATCCCTTTCTCTGGGTCAGAGAAGTCACAAACAGGGGAAGTGAGAGACAGTCAGCATAGGTACTACCATTGCCCACAGATGTTATACACATTCTCATCTTTTTCCTGGCCATGACAGATACATGAAATTAATGACAGCTATTCTAATCAGTCCCTTAAGGCATCATTACAGGCTCTTACGGGGTATAGTAAAGCTTTAGCTAATAGATTTACTGTCTCTGAAGTGGGGGAATCTGTTCCTTTCTACTATGAGAGAGGTTTGGATTGTAGAGAGAACATTGAACTTTTAGGTAGCACTGAGATAAAACCCACTGCTAGTCCTTAAAAAAAAAAAAAAGAGAATTTTTGGACACTCATTATTGCCTTCTGATATGCATAAAGCATCACAGAGCCTAAAGTGCTATTCTGTCTACTCTCGGGTTTACTTTAGGTGTGGAAAAATGATACAGAAGCAAAACTTGTGGAGTGTGTTGGTTATTTAGAGATGCATAAAAGCCACTGAAACCATTAGCACCAAAGCAGTGAGCTTGTAATATCTGACTAGTTGTTTTCTTTCCTCCTGTAGCAAGCATCAGCTCACAAACAAGGGAACTCAAGGTGAAGGACTAAAGGAGAACTAAGTACAAATGTCCTTCCTTACCAATACGGCGCTATAATTAGTACAGAGCAACAGCACCATCAAGCTCCAGCCGAACAATTGCATCCCAGGAAATTCAACCAACAAGTATCATATTCTAAACAGTTGCATCTGTGTGGAAACACAGAAGTATGCACCAGTGCCATCTAGCCAATCCCCAGTGTATGTCACTTCTTGTGCTAGGCAAACCATGAAACCATTTTTTAACAAATAATGAGTTTTACACACTTGGAGAAATTTGTAGAATAAATTATTTTTAAAATTGTATATATTTGTGACAGTGTTATTGTAGTCAATAAAATGAGAAAATTTGCAGTGAAATCTATCAATTAAATGTTATTACTTAGACCATGTAGACTGTACAGAGCTGGCTGTCTACTCAATGGGCCTATCATCCTCAAAGCTGTCCTGATGCGATGTCCAGAGAAAGTCAGAGAATCCAGCTGTCTGTGGAATAACTCTCAGAGATGATAAACATAGAAATTCAGGGAATTTCCATTGAACTAAGCTAAATATTAAGTACTAAAAAAGCTAGTATCTCTAACTAGGAGCATTATGTGTCCTGAGAAAGCTGCAGTCTCAAAGTTACAAATATGCAGACCTCCATCCAAGCAAGAGTATTTTGAGTGTGTCAATTTGATAGTAATGAAGGTTCAATAAAAGAAACAGGCTTCCTAGTTTAAAACTTATATCACATCTAATCTATTGGCCAGGTATAATGAACTATAATTAATGAGCCTTGGAGTCTTCCAAAGCAAAAGCTAGGATCTGAGCAACCAGAATTTTAGGAACATTTGCCTTTCCATCAGGACTTTGTGCTTCAGCCTCATTTCCGCAGAATGTTCATGCTGTGGTCAAAAAGTATCACTGGAATTAGAATTTTTTTCTTCCTCCAGTGCTACTGGAAGTGTTTTAAGAGCACTACTGATATCCCCAGCCCACTGAAGATAACAGGAAGCCTCCTGTGCCTTCAAAGGAACTGGGATTTCACTCTGTAACTCATGAGAGATAAGGCTGAAGGAAAGAGATCTGTCTGAAGTGCAGTAGTCATTATCACTAGATGGTGCAGCAGAGTGGCATTACTTTGGATCAGTTGAACTAGAATTTTAGAGGATGCCATGCTGAGATGAGCTTTTTTGCAGACAGGGCCATTCATAATATAGGTGTTTCTCTAAGGACTATTTCTGTTTGCAGTTTGAGAGCTATGATCTTCTCTAACACTCTTTGGAGCTGACAGAAGATGAGTGCTGCCTATGAGGACTAGCCTTATATCACTTAGGTTTAGCTAGCTATGCCATAACATGCCATATCCTATTTATTTAGAAAAGCTGAATGATGCAGTTGGGAACAAGACCCTGAAATGTTACTCTCATCACTGGAAAGGTTAAAGAAAACTTGTGCAGATGGTTTGTTGGGTTCACCGAATTTCACACTTGAGCTGTCTAGAGGGAAGAAAACCAAGGATTATTTTAAGTAGTTTCTGTGATTTGGAATTAAAAGTTGACATGACACTAGAAAGTGATGCCTTTTTCCTCCTGTTCTCTTGTTTCTTCCTTTCCATCACCATAGGTAGGATAAGAAGCAAAAGTGATGGTGGAATCCAGGGCTGTGGTGGACCATCTAGAAGTCTTACACAAACCACTCCTTCTTCCTAATACCAAATAATAAATTTGCTTTGAAGTTCTCCCAGCAGCAGTTCAATGCCTATCAGCACTCCATTATCTGCCTAAAATCTATGGCTGACAATTGCTAGCCTGCACTTCATGTACTTACTGGTATAGCCCCTTCCACACAATAACAGGATATTTCTTCTGCTGATTTATACCTAGCAGTTTTACAGCTTTAACAATAAAAATGTCTTTCTTCTTTCAGGAAAAGGTCAATTCTAATATTAAAACATTAGATGCGCTTTTGATAAGTAAAGCTTATCGAAATATGCAATACTGGAGTTCAGGTCTGAATCAAAATTATCAGGTTGTCCTTATTGACTTGCACTATTGCTTAGTAACTGAATTGTATGTTGGGAATACAGATAACTTGGGGATTTACAATATGTTTTATAGTTCGAGCCTATCTCAACAATAAAAAGAGACTATGCTTTGAAAAGATAATGGCACATGTTCATCTCAACTATGATTTCAAGATGAACTTCACAAGATAATTGTATTTTCATTTTGTAAATGAGAAAACTGCAATTTGAAGGATAGCATGAGAATAGTATGAGAACTGTGCAGCCATGTACTGAATTGCACTGGGCTAAGATTAAAAATGCATGCTTCATTTTTTTCCTCGCGAAGGTTTCCTGCCAACTCTAAGACAGGATATGATTTTGGAGAGAGAGAGAAGTCAGATTCTTCTGCAGTCCATGCAGTCATTATTTAAAACCCTTGAGACAGAATTGCAAGAAACAGAAGTAACCAAAAGAAGTCTAAGTGCTAGTTCTCAAATTGCTAAGTCTTCATATAGTAGAACTGATTATATACCACATTTTCATTGCCTTGGTATATTCTGTAATTTGTTCTGTGACTTGAGCATGTTGAAAGAAGGGTATGGAAATTCACTGATGATGAAATGACTGGCAGCAAGCATGAAGCATGACTTTCTCAGAGACTTGACATGTCAGTAGGAGGAATGAAACTTCTGAACTGTGATGACATGAGTCACAGTTTGTGTCTTATTGATTATTGACAGAAAAAGAAATTAATACTAGAAGACGGTTAATCTGGAGCTCATATATGAGTTAAATATTCTTGTGAACTGTGTACATGTGACTGTACGAGCAAATGTTAATGCATATTTGGGCAAGCAAGAACACATTCTTCAAGCAAAATTATGTCTTGCTCAAGAAAAGCAATGCAGTTAGGTGTAAATGAAGATGTTAGAGTAGCAAGCAGAGTGACTACATTTTTCCTGTTTATTTTCTAGAAGACAAGAATTGCATTTTGAGCAACTCTTCGAATTCCGTGAAACTACAGCAAGCCAGTTTGTGTTAATAGTAAAACAAGAGAAATATTCTTTAATGACAATTCTACATCCATACCACTAAATCTGTGCTTATGTAAACAATTAGGCAATTTTCGACATTTTTTTCTCTCTGTCTTTTTGTGTGTCTGTAAGTGTATACTTACTATACACACACATACTTCTATTAAAATATGTATTCTGGAAGAAAAATTGAGGAAGACATGGGAGGGCAACTCAGTACAATTGGGCATACTGAACTGAGAGCTGAGTGATGGTGTGTGTTTAGTTTTTAGAATGCAAGTGGGAGAGTGAGTGCATTCAGGATAGGAAATACAATCTTGGCAGACTGAAGAGAATCTGATATATTTTTTAAGGCTTTTGAAAACTTGTTTTATAGACTGTTTTATCTTTATTTAGATCCAGTTCCACAGCAGCGAAGTGAGAAGAGGCTGAAAAGCTCCGAGGATTATTGTAGGTGGGTATTTTGGTCCATGTCATTCTCATGTGTCATCTTGAAATGTGAAGAAGAACTTTGGGAGGGCAGCATGAGAAGGAAGTGAGATATTAAGCTGTGCACCTGGGCTAGGAAGAAGAAATGAGAGTTGTTAGCAAATGCTATAACTGGGTTAGGATGGGTGGCATTGGATGAAGGTGGTGCCCTGGACATTTTGGCTGTGTTTCAAGGCTTAACCGTGTGAAAGATTATGTGCTTGAAGTGACCAATTTGAATTTGTGCTTGCGGGACCCTTCAGATGTCACTGTGCTCCAGATAATATTATTGAATGTTTCAGTCATCAGAGAACAGAGGGACGATGAAAATCAAAATGGAAAATTAATATAGGCATTCACATAATAAAATCCACTAATCCAATCATGACTGTGTTACTGCTACGGTCTGTTACTGTCTTGGAAATAAAGATGTGTATCCCATGAGTCTGTTGCAGAGGGCAATATTTTGAAAGAAATTCCATCACTTTGTATGTAGGAATGCTTAATTATGAGAAACCTTATATTCTAAATGTCACATTTTATCTCAGGAAATTAGAGGAGACACTTTTAAAGAAAGCAAAGGAAGGAAAAGGTTTTGAGCAATTAGTTCCATCTTACTTATGATCTTTTAAAATGCAGAATATCTGCATTTTAATATTTATTAGCAATATCTGCTAATAAATATTATAAGCGATCAGTTTTAAGGTGTTCCATTCCATTTGTTTATCATTTAAGATACATTCTTCTGCAGTTTAGCTCCAAATAAATATTTTTTTAATAGCAGAGGCTTCTAGAAATGGTACTAACCCGATACCACATTCACTATAACATCTTGACATGGGCTACGTGCTTCCAGATTTAAATTTCCGAAGTGAATTTATGTTGTGCAGTATTTCTATTGTGAAGCTTTTCCATAACCTAATAAGTTATCTCAGCCACAAAAAGTTTTGCTCATATTCTGCCCTTTCTTAGAGCTGTCTCACTGCTTCCAGGTCCATCCAACATTAACATCATCCTTCCCTTCTGCTTGGGCGGCTTTTCAGAAGTGTGTTTGGATAGCTCTGGTTGCTGGCCCACTTAATCACTGACACCGCCACCACCAAGGATGAAATCCTGTTAAAGCCATGGGTGTATGACCTGTGTAAGGAGCTGGTGAGGGCTCCTTTTGGTACTGTTTTAAAGCTTTAGGTCACGTGCAGGTTCCATGAATGGCTGGTTTCTCCCCTAGATCATGCTCATATTTTCCCATCCCTGCCTGTTATGAACCACAACTAATCAGATGAAGAACAACCTCCAAAATCCTGACACACCTGAGAGTAATTTTACTGTTCCTCCTCCAGCTCTGCCCTGCACACCTCTAACTTTCATTCACTTTGGGAGGAGTCAGAACAATGGCAGTCAATGGCTTCTACCATTACCTGTCACATTTGGAATATTAACAATAATCAGTGTTGCAAGAGATAGTGAAGATGAAAAATGATACATATTGGAGATAACCATTAACAGGATAATTAGTATGATTATTATTATTGTTATTACTCTTATTACTACTACTACTATTTTCAGGTGTGACTCTTTGGGTTAAGACATGTTATCCTAATATCAATAACTTCTCTGTCCTTGGGGCAAAAATCTATGCTTTAGCTTTCTAACTAGTCACTATAATATGCATAACCTTTATTACAATCATTTGGTTTTTTCAGCATTTTATGAAGTGTGCTTAATGAAATGGTAAGTCTGGCACTGGCAAATCTCTTGTGCACTTTTTTTTCACGTTTCCTTACTTTTGGCAGGTCCTTGAAAAGGGAGTACGTTTCTTTGGGCTGTGCATGCTTTTCCACCCTTTTTCAGGATTTGTCACATCTCCTGGAAGGCCTTATAACTCACAAAACATGATTTTATATCCCAGCAATTTGCCAAGTCTTGTCAAATCCTAACATTTTTGTTGGCAACTCTTTCCATCTCTCGGCTGAAAGGGAGTAGCTTAGATCATCCAGTCACAATGCTGTTCTTTGGATACCTTGTGATGGTCAAAGTGTTAGTTTTGATACATGGTTTAATCTCTGCTTGCAAGGGGCCGCCCACTGTATTTCATGTCCTCACTCAGTGAATCTTTTGCAAAGTGGACATTCTGCTTCATCAGCTGAATTCCCAGTTTTACACGTCTGCACTTGCAGTCCCACTTCTCTCTGAAGAAAAATTATCTGAGGAAAAAAACCTCCTTAAACATTAAATAGAGGTAACGCTTCTGCTTCTGTCAGATATAAGGCCTTTGTTAAGTGCACACTTTTTCACCCTGTTTATTTTTAACTCATGCCTGTCACTTTAGTGTGACAACCACAAAACTTGAGCTGCTGGGGCATGGAATAGGAGTCATTTAAACCTTTAGGACATGAAAAGTTTCAAGGCAAGTTATTGTTCCTTATAGCTTGTTCAAACAGCTCTGAGTAAGAGAATTTTTGATAGTTTTAAATGCCTGAAGAATAAAATAATTCTCATCTTTTCACTGGGTAGAATTAATGGTAACAAAACCAAGAGGATATGGGATTTCCTCAGGTAGGATCTGTGAAGACAATATTTATTGGTTTTGGTTACCAGCTCCAATAGAAGTGAGAAATTTTAATAATAAGCAGCGCAACAGATGTTAGATCGCTACGTCTAGTCCTGCCATATGCTCTTTGTTATGAGTCATTCTGGATGCCATCCATCCCCGTACCAGCACTCGCTGGAAGCATCAATCTGTAACAGGAAGAGTGAACAGAGGCATATGTACAGGAACAGCTGGGGGGGGGGGTCTGCCTATCTGCTCAGCTAGTTCAGAAGGGGGGGATGCAAGAGCCAGGTTGCGTTTACATTCACTGCCATCTATACATGACCTAGGCCATGCTGGCTCCCACTTAATTGGTACATGGCGAATGAGGAATCCACTTCTGGCAGTTATTTTTAGCTGTTCCTTGTGACATCTCAGGATAGCAGTAGACTCTGACCTCTCTCTGAAATGAAGCACTCTTTGCCCTTTAGCACAGCATTGCTTAAATTCATTTCAAGCATGAATGTATTCACCAGCCTCTGTCCGTGTCACATTTTCAAGGGAAAGATAGGATGGTACATAGTCACACTTACTCATACGAGGAACCTGTGGTTAAATTTGTACCCCAGATGGACTCTGTCCTTTTTCCTTCCTGTTTGAAAGCAAACACCTTGCCTTTTCATGCACTAGTGCAGTCTTGTATATCAGAGGTGGGGGAGAGGAACAGATGCCAGAGAAGGTGGAGGAATAGAAAGGACAGGCTGCTGCTACCCCTGACAAGAATCACCTTAGGGGATCATGGGTAAGGGACACCAAACCCAACTTTTGCCATGACTTTGTCTTTTAGTTTGAGGAAAACCTCATTAGCTGTTAAAAATCAAGCTACGCACTTAAAAATTGGGAAGTATTTCAACAATGAATCCCATCTGATTGTAAGTGCAAACATTGAGCTGCCTCTTGTCTCTGTCTCTCTCCTGTCCTTCACCCTCCTCCCATCCCTAGAGAAAAGAGGAAAAAAAGAGGTATATTTTCAGCTGTGGATGCATTTGTCTCTAGCTGCTCAGTGAGAATTAGTAATTGAGATATTCATCTGGTCAGAGCGAGCAAATTGGCAAATCCCCATGCACCTTTGCAGTGTGAGGGCAGAGCTGACTGGCACACAGTGGGAGGTAGGCAGCCCCAGTTGTCCCCAGGTCCCTGGGACTCCAGCATTCCCAGGCACACGAAGATGGATGCTGTTGTACAACAAGAGGGAAATAGGAAGCTATTTAGTTTGAAGGATTTCATGCTTTGACCTAGAAAACTGCCTAAAATGTTGATCTGCTATTGAGAGAAAATCTCAAGTTATTGCCATGGCAGCGATGTTTTGGTTACTTAAACTGGCTTACTGAGGACCCGACCAGCTTTAGTTCCTTGACGTATGTCTAAACTTTGGTGAAAGTGAGTCATATCTAGCTTGCTTTTCTTGTTCTTTTGGTGGCAAATCTAATATTTACTGCCTTGCACCCTGCTGTGCTGGTTGCACCCAGTTGCAATCCAATCCCTTGAGGTGCTGAGTGGTTCTCTCAGCACCTACACATCAGCATAGCCTCTGCGCTCAATCCTGCACCCTGCTTGGCTGGATAAGGCCTCTGGCGTTGAAGTACCAGAGTAACACCATCATGTCACAGGTCATATTGACATACAGTCCCGATTCTGAGCATGTTTCAGAATGATGCAGGTTGTCTGTGCACCTTTAGAAGCCAGAAATGGCTTGGACCAGAGAAATATTTATAACTGATTTTATAGAAAATATATCATAAACCTGTGATTTTTTTTCTTTCTAACAGATTCAGTTGTACCAAACTTTATATTAGGTTTGGTAATGTCACACTTTCACATTTCTCTGCATGTGTGTATTAGATTTGAAATGTTTATTTTGGTATATGATCCAGAGATTTCACCCTTTACATCCTTCACACTGTGCTGAAGCTAAACAATGAAACTCGTTCTTTTAAAGTCACAATCTCCTTCTTGTTATTTGCAGCATAGATTTGTAGTAGATGGACATCAGTCTCCTAAACAGCTACTCTTTTGTTTTTCCCAAAGGCACCAAATGGGGTATTTTTTAATGAGAGATACATTTGCAAAAACCACTTTTGCCAGAAAATGCCTGTGTGTTAAAGCAAGCTGTTTTTTCTATGAATAAGCAGCATTTGGAGGCGATGTTTATCAAGTCAAGACACATTTTTTTTGCAGAAAGACTATATAATAGCAAAGGCATATGGCTTTATTACTGTAAATTAAACTGCCATTTGAATGAATTATTACAAATATGCAATCCAAAGGTAGAAGCTCATCTGGACAATTATGTATGTATTTATGCATCGCACTTTCAGTTCTCATTTTGGCAGCTGTAGGCTGGACGGTTAATCTGGATACTTCCCACCCTGGCACTGGGATGTGTTCCCCCCTTGTGGCAATAGCATATATGGAATTTCTTGAGTCTGCTCTGTCTCTTCATTAATGGGCTGCACCTTTTACCTCCAAGAGCTGAGGATCCTGATTTTAAATCCAAGGTTTACAGGTTCAGACCTAGCAAGCAACCTAGCCAGAGGTGTTCTTATACGGGCCCAAAACCAGTAACGGAAAAGCCAAGTAAAGAATAGTGAGTTTATCCTTCCACGCTGTAATTCTTCTTCCATCTTTACTGGATATCAGTACCTCTTTCCAGTATTTGTGATAACTGGTGAATCAAAATAATTCACAAAGAGAAATGTGCTATTTCTCAGAGACAATGATATATTTAAGTGTGCTTTTATGGTAGATGAGGTTTTGGTGTGTCATCTTTGAAAATATGGGCAAATGGATTAGTTCTTTAATCCAACAAAAACAGCCACAGAAAGAAAAGGATGCAGAATTCAGGGTGTTGCAAGTTCACTCTCAGAGCTAAGCTGTGGTCTCTCTATTTTACTATTGCCAAGAATGCACGCCAAGTCATTGAGGTTGACCACGTTTTATTACCTCTGTTTTTGCTATTCGACCTTATTCCTGAGACAAGTGGGAAAATTGTGTCTGAAAACTGTCTTTAAACCCTGGACTTCTAGATTGTACATCTTTAATGAATACTGGACGCGTTCCACTACTGTGAGCTGCTGTCTGGGCCTCAACTTATTAGGTACTGTTTTGAAATCCATAATTATAACCAGGTTTGTGACGGGTCACATGCCTCTGTATACAGAAATTTCTGTCATCCTGATAGAGCTGCTATTTCAGAGGAAATCAACTAATTCAAAAGTAGCATTTGAATACTTTCAGCTTTACCTGTTCTGGCCTTCCCTACCCAAGGTGCGAAGAATGGCAATTTCTCTATTTCTGGGAAATTAATTTTCAAGGTTGACTTTGGGCCAGTAACCTGAAGTGCTAACATAGTCCATATGTCTGACTAGTAAAGGTTGACTGAAATGTATGAAAGTTCTAGCGAAAGTCCATTTTTCCTGTTCCTTTCTGTAAATTGCAGGATTCCATTATACTGGCGATAACCCACGATTATTCACGTCTGAGCACTGATCCCTACTGAAGCTGGGATGAAGGTAAAATGCATAGAATTTGTTCTCTATAGGTGCTGCTTTTCATGCCAAGCAAAAGTTCAGTATTTATAAGTTGCTCTCCTGTAGTATTTGTCATCTTTCTGTCCTCTCTTAAGAGTATAATTCCCACCTGGTATTTTCATTTTAAACTGCTTCTCATTTTAATACCCACTTTTTTGTTTTCTTAAAATAAATGCTGTCACTCAGCTCTTCTACTTCCTTTAATGAGAAAACAGTAATACTTATACGATGCTGGAAAAAAATTGAGAGGCAGAGAGAGACAGAGAAAGGAAACAGAAATCATAACCAAAAAGTTCACACTGATTATTGAAGTAGTCAGCGTTCCCTTGGGCTGTGGGGAAGGCGCTTTTACAATGTCTTGGAATATTTTTCTTCTACACAATTCTGACTTTTCACCACATATTCATGCTACAGTGGGAAAGGGGAAGAAAAGAAAAAGGATTCAGAAGTTTTACAGTAAGTTTTTCCATTATCTTTCGTAGTGTCACTTGCTACCAATAAGTCCGAGGGAATATTAATGTTAAGGTTTTTAAAACTCTAATTCTTGATACTCTTGTGTAAAATTATTTTTAAAACACATTGTATTAGCACTAATGGTTTCTCCTCCTCTGTGAAAATTTTGAGCTTAAAATGACATGGTGTACACTTTTAATGTACAGTCATTACAGTATTTAGTACTGTATTACTGCTAGTGGGAAATATTTATGTGTTTGTAAAAGGCTTCAGTAAGCTTTAGGTCCATTTTTTGATGAGGTTTTTAAAGACAGAAAAGAGACAAATAAAGACAGTGAAAGGCTTCAGTGAATAGCTTCTGTAAGGTCAGGAAGGATTTCATGCAAGTATGGAGCATTTCCCTGAGCTAGAAACTTAAAACATAATCAGAAAACTGCAATCTTAAAAGAAATTCTGCTTTCAGAGGCTGCTTCTTTCTTTCTGAGCTGTCTCAGGTTCAAATTAAATTTTAATCAATCTTAAGACTCCTGTTTTTTTCACTGGACTCCGGGTTTCCTGAACCAAGTCACTGGCAAAAATCCTTTCAAGGGTTTCAGAGCACCTAAAGGGGTGATGCCACTGCCGCAGTGGCTGCGGAGATGAACTGTGGACAATCAGCAGGGCAGAATCAGGCCCGGAGGTGGAGAGGGGAAGACACAGAAGCTCTCTCGTCTGCAGCAAGGTATTGGGTACTCTTTGAAAAATCTACTGTATTTCTCTAGCAGACTAAAAGATATGCCACAAAAAGCATTGTTCGATACTAAGGTATAAGTAACAGTAAATTACTGAGCTTTCTCTACCAAAAAAAAAATTACAAAGGCTCCCCCTGCTACTGCCAGATGACTACCTGAATTTGCGAATGTAGCATATTTCTCCTTTAAAACTGCTACCGATCTTCGAAATACAAGCAATAAGTACATATGGACATGTTTAGCAAATCAGTAAGAAAAGATTGATTGCTGGGAAATGTTTTGTTTCCAATTATTTTCTCCGTAAAAGCTAGAATTCCAGATAAACAGAGTAACTAAATCCCACTGATTTATCTGTAAGTATACACTGATGTAGAAATGCTACTAAAATTGCTCATTTGAAAGTCACTTAGCAGAGAAAACTGAACACAAGAATCTTTTCACATTGGTCAATTTTAGGGTTACATTTAAGCATTTTAAGGTGGAGTATCATTGCAAGGAAATATTTAGTTCTGCTTCCATTTTATCCTGATTTCTTTTATTCTCTTTCCTATTAAATAAACCTGATTTTTCATACTGACAATACTCAAGGCATATTTCTCATGTTTAGTATATATATAGCCACTTGCTAAATCAGCTCCTGGCACACCAGCTAATTTTAACGAGGGAGGCTAAGATATATACCGTTACTATTTCTAATGTGTTTCTTACTATGAAACTTGTCATTTTCTGCTGGGATGCTGACTCAGCAGTAGGTTTATTTCCAGAATTACTAAAACAACTTTCCTCTCAGAGTAGCAAGGGACCCATGATTCACTGGTAGAGAACAGCAAAACAGAAAGAGGCCTTTTTCCATCTTTTAATATTAAAAAATTAACTAGAAAGAGTTCATGAAACAGTCTGGGGGTACTTCTGAGGCAAAAAAAGTGGCAGTAGATCTCGTATTTCACAGACAGATTGAACACAACCATTTTTAAATCAGGTTGCATCTTAAATATATGGCTTGCATTATTTTGCACAAGTTGCAAAACAAGATTTAGAGGGATCACTTTTTATTTGCTTATACCTTGTTCACATATGTCAGAATCAATCACTTTTTCAGACAGCTGTTTTCTTACTCATATGCCACAGTAAAGTGACATTTTGTGCATGTAAACTTTCTTTCGGTTCACAGCGTTTAATGACTGCTCTTTCCCATCCCCAAGTGTTTGGGAATATTCAGGTGCTAAGTACAGGATTCAGAGGTTTAGAGGCGGCTGTTTTGAAAAATACTAGAACACCATTTAATTTAAAAGGGAAGCTTTTCACTTAATATATTTTTTCAGTGTTTTTCCTTCCTTTCCTGAAATTAAAGTATCTTCTTTTCTATCATGACCAACAATACTTTGATAAATAGCAGCAGATTGTATGTTACTCCTCAGCTAATAAATCAGCACAAAAGTTTTGCTAAGTTATATCTTGAACAGGTATATGCACATATGAGTACACATGGTATATATAAAAGCCCCAAATTTGTAAGCTGTCATGAGAAAGGACATTGTGTTATCTACTGTCATGATTCTCAGCTGAGAGTAACCACAACACCTATTGTGGGCACCTCAAACCCATTCTGAACCAAGAAGAAAGCTGTAAAGACGACCTCTCTCTTAAAAGGAACAAAATCTTGTGGAATGGCATCCTCACCAGCAACTTTTCACTAGACAGACACAAACTGCTATTCCAAGCCAGGGGAAGTTAATCAAATACTGTCTTTGCTCACGCTTTTATCACCAGCATCTCTCACAAATGATTCTCAAACTGCACTAAGGGGTTGGCTTCTCCTTACTCTGTGTCCATTTTAGTATTACTGGAGCTCTCTGAGGTCTGTAGAATGGCACAGTGAGGACACACACTGTCCCTGAGCTAGGGTTGGAGTGAGGAGCTCAGACTTCATGCCATCGGCCATTCCTCTCAGATCGCGCACAATCTGTGCCTGTGAAATCCCAGAGAAGTGGCTGCTCTCAGGGATGCCCCGTTCAGGATGGCCAAAAAAACCCTCAGTGATATGGAACATCAGCAAGGCAACCCCCTGTCTTTGTGCTCTCTTCCATCTCTCTCACTGCTTGGAAGATGCAGCTAGAGATGGAAGAGGCTGATGCTAGAGGAAGGAAAACTCAGTGACGAATTACAAACTTCACAACACCATGTTATTTCTCATCCCTTCTCCCTGACACATCACAGCTTGTTCCTCTGCTTGTATTCCAAATGCTCCTGAGCATCTAGACAGGGCTCACATGGAAGTGAGTACCTTTCCTTCCTGGCAAATGTGGACTTACTACTAAAAATCAGAAGTGGATTTTTTAAACTCTTGTGTTTATAGATAAGAAAACACTAGATTTCTGGAGACAAAAAAAGAAGTTGTTTAAACATCCTCTTTATCTCTGCTGCTGATCCTTACTGCCTCTGTGCTCCTTGCTCTCTACTGACACCTGATGAATACCATCACTATTGAAGGTCTAGGGTCCCATGCCTAAACTATTTCACGCAATTTACCCAGATATCCTCTGGCTTTTCTTAGCCCACTTTCATCAAGGCTTTGCCATGGCTTTCCATGGCACCACTAAGCTGGGGTATTCCCAAATTTAGTAGCTCAAACCCTCACAGTCAGAAAAGACCTTAAGATTTCTATGGACCTGTTCACATCCAGAACAATATGCAACACAGAATTTGGACTCAGCCATCCCACAGAGTCAACTTGCTTCAGACTTCTCATCCTCAAAACTGTTTTATAGAAGAAAGACCAGCCTCTAACCACTAGAAAAAGAACAAGTGTAATGTATCTTGAATAATAAGGAGCTGTCAGAGCAAAGTGGGGCACATACATCTTCACAGATGTGCTTTGTAGTGTGTTTCTGCATTCTCTCTCTAAGGCAGTGGACCATCACTGGAGCATCTTCACTAGGGAAGGGTATTTTCTGCACTCATATTTACAAACTACTGGAGTCAGGGTAATTCATAGCCCTCATGTTTATGCAGGACAAGTTAACAATCATGGAGTAATCAAGCATGGGGTTTGATTTATAATTTGAACAAACATTTCAGACCACCTTCCTAAAATAGGGTTTGGCCTCATGTTAATTGGCTTCAGGTAAGTAACCTTATTGAGAAACACATGTTGCTAAGGCACAGAAGACAATGAGGTTGCAAGTAGTCAGGGTATAGTAGCTTAAGAAATTATTAATCACTGTCTAATTGCTTTTATTGGCTAGACACACAGGGAAGATGGCCATCATGCCATACACTCTCCTCTTTGGCTATTTATGTCAGATATAAATTACTCAGTGTTAATGTAGACTCCCCACATTAAGGAAAGCAACAGCACAATAAGACAGATATAATTCTGTTCATATGAGAGATTTGAATTTGTAATCAGTGCTTGTTTTTCTTTTCTTTCTTTTTTTAAATGGGTGATGTTAATGGTTTCTCCTCACCATCTCAGAGTAATGGTTCAATTTTGGTTTTGGCACAAGCATATTTTGAGATGTAGTTTTGTTTGTATAAATATGCTTTCCTACTTCAATTTGATGTTTTATTTAACGAACATATAAGATTTTAGTGGTAGGACAGGGTTTTACTGTGATATGCATAAAAGAAAGTATTCAGAATTGCATAATTTGAATAAAAACACATCGCTGCTCCCATTCCTTGCATGATTATCAACTGCATGTTTTGCACATGGAGTTTTATGCTATACATTCACATGGCGTTCTTTGCCATCACCTTCCCATTTTGACAGTCAATTGTTTATACACTTGCACTATACATTTCTTTCTGTTCAGAAAGAAAGCAGTTAGATATTCACTGTTGTCTCAGGATATTGTGTTCGTTTTCTAATAAGTGCCTCCAGTGCACTGGGGTCCCTAATCAATGTAAATATTGTTTAAGATGAGCGTTGCAGTGGGCATACCATTGAGCCAGACCACCAGCAGAGCATTAAACAAGGACAGATGTGAATGCCAGGATAAAAATGAAGACATTCCTGAAGTGTGTGTTACTTATATCTGTTTATAGGAAATGGTCATGAAAAAAGTAAAAAACCCTTCTGGAAAACAAGAATGCCAAATAAAGTCATTATGTTGAGATACTGCAGTTGTAGCTTTGCTACAATAGCTAACTGAAAGCGCGATATTCTGGTATCTTGAATAATTAAAATCTTACAAACATATTACAAACATGATGAATGTATGAATGTTATTAATGTTTTTAAAGACCTTACCAGTGTTTAAGCACATTGGTGGTTATTTATATAGGAGCAAAATGCATGTTTTTATTTTATACACACAGTTTTCTCTCAGAGATAGTATCTTTTATAAGATTGGAATGTCTAGTTAATATAACAGACAAATAGACTTACACTGACTCACGAGTCATTCAAGCAGAATCAATGTGAGAGACAAACCTGATTCTAATAATTTCTAAAGACCATCTGATTTCTACCTCTTGCCTAGCAAATTCACATTGATTAATTCACTAGCTGTCAATTTCCATGAGCAACCATGCAGCATGTTTTCTACTGATATTTAAACACCAGTTTGTTCTTTGCTGGCTTTGTAATCAGGCTGCCCTCTACACTGCCCTGATTTGGAGATTATTGGTGACATTTGCAAGGGATTTGGAGCCCCTATCACACTGCCTATTCATGGAATTGTACACATGCTTCCTGTCCCCGACTCACCCATGTAGGGCAAGCAGGGGCAGGGGTTCCTTTTGGGTAGGTAGGTAAGTAGGTAGGATAGGGATCCCTTCTAGGGTAGGTAAACAGGGTTTGGGATCTCCTCTAGAGGAGGGCAGGGCCAGGGAGGAAAGTCTCCCAGGTAAAGTGGGGCAAGAAGGCATGTCAACTAATGGGGTGGTTTGGAAAGAAGACTGCCATTATTTCTTAGGGATGCCAGGGAGGACTCAGCTCTCTCCATCTGTTATGGACAACAGGATTCCAGAAGTTCTCGTATGACTGAGGTTATTTTCAGAGTGCTCAGTCCTCAATAACACCCAGAGCTGGAAGATCTCAGCCCCTAACTGGTCCTGAGGGCTGAAACATGTTAGGTGGGAATCTCCCAATAGCCCTTCCCCCAAAAGCTGTAGCTTTGATCTGTGTAACTGTGAATGCAACAGATGAATTTAAAGTAAGCCACAATGTTTGATAGCTGAGTGGGTATCAGGTTGCCATTAGTGCAGAGTTCTTGGTAGGAGTCTGATTTAGCTTCACTATTGATTTCTCAAATAGTGATGGAAGAGAATCTGTTAGAACTAGCATATTGGATTACTGTGTAAGACAACAATGGTTTAGAACTGAGTTGATTAAACAGTATGGTTAGGGATAGGTCAGCAGAATTTATTCATTGTTTTCCATTTTGTATTAAAATCAGCTATGATAGTCTTCTAAAATGTGATTAGCACAAACACTATTGTTGTTTGACATGCTATATCAGATATAATTATTTCCATCCCATACGTACAGGTTTGCTTTTCTACATTCTTGATTGCATAATTGAAAGCAGCAGCTTTATCTTTCTTCTACCTTTGGTGGAAGTCATTCAATAAATAATGCCAATTACATTACAGCTTAGAAACAGTCGTCTGATGTAAAAGGCACTGCATTTCACTAGCTTTTGCCAGTGCAAGAATACTCTGTACTGAAACAAGTCACTACATTTAAGAAAGGCATTACTTTTAAGAAAATAACTGGAAGTATGCCGAGTGTGTGTCAATATTGAAAGCACTGTGTAAGCTGCAGAAAAATCACTTAATACCTGAGTTATCTTGTATTCTGTGTCACCCTGCTGGTGGTTATTCATGTCAAGCACAGGTTTTAATACTAAGGGCAGTCACTGCACTAAATGGAAAAATATGTTTACAGCTTTCAGAATTTGTTTTGCATTTGCCCCAAATCCTACTCCTACTGACATGGGTTGTTTTGCCAAAATTTAGGGTAAGCAGGACTGAACCCTGAAAATGACTCACTGTTAGAAAAATGCACCCCTTTCCTGAAAAACATGTACTTATGATTGACCATATCCATGTGAATATTTCCATGTCTACAGAGGATATTGATTGGTCTCTTTGGGGATACTCATGTAGGCTCTTGAAGGATCAAGTTCTAATTTTGGTCAATATCAGAGCTAATTGCTGTGGATGCTATTGATAAAAACTGGAGGCTGTCGGTAGCTGAGGATGTTCTATGAATATTTTTCATGAGGTGATTTATTACATATGCACTTTCTTAAAACTGTCCAAATACAGTCAGTAACTATTTATGCAATTAACAACTTTGAAATATGTGTTATGGTGCCAGTTTGAAACACATTCCTAATAACTATTTTTATATGTGGTAGAGCAGCAGGAAGCTGTCACCAGTATAATACTGTGCCTTTTTATACATTCTTTACATTTCTTTTTGCTTAATACACTGCTTAGTAATGCTGCAGTCAAAACTGAACAATAGAGATTAGTGATTTGACATAAGAATGCTTCAAGGTGAAAATTAAAGATGTGTAACATTCCACCTGGTGATACACTATAGAAAGCTCTCAAGCATGTAAGGAAGTGTTTAAGAACTGTTTTAGAAAATCAGCACATCTAGAGAACATGTAAAGAGTTTGTGCTGTGAAGTCTGTCACCAAGCAAGCTTTTTCTTTTTATGGGAAAGGTACTGTAGAAACCTCAGAAAAAAGAGAGACAAAACCAAAAACAAAACCAAAACTGTTATTTCAAGGAACCCCTCAGACCTAAAGAAAGATTTAAAAGTGACCTAAGCATGAAATAATAAATGGTGTGAGGGGAAGATACATTTTACTTATTTTTTTCTCCGATGTTCTTGCATGCAAAAATTTCTGGGCTGCAGATACTGCATGAAACAGCAATGTCATTTTTTTCCTTAATGCTCTTGATTTACTGAGCTCATAAAATGTAAGACCAGAAGCTATTCTTAATATGGACACATTCTAGCACTAATGCATGCAAGCTGCTTCTTGTCTTAGTGTCAATGCACGAGAACCTTAGTCAGACTATTTGTAAAACTGAAGTGTTGCCTGTGAAAGAGAAAAATAACTGTGTAAGAGTTTGCAGCATCAGTTGCTGTATTAACAGCTCTCAGCTTATGATTGTTGTTACAGCGTGATCCTTCAAAAACACATTCATGAGGAAGGAGCAAGGAACCAGGGAAAGTCCATTTTGAAAGCCTCCCTGCACAGGTTGGGGACAGTTCCAGCTCCTGCAGAAGTGCCACTGAGGCTATTTCAGCATCAGCCAAAGAGTAATTTTGCATCCACGCCAACAGCTCCTGCTCAGTGGGCATTGGCAGTGCGACTATAGCTCTGCTTCCCTGGTCTTTCACATCTGGGATACACCAGCCCAGTAGCTGCTGGCTGTGTTTTGCACTAGCCCTGGGCTTCCTCACCTATCATTGCCCAAAGGTGCTCCCTGCTGCCTGTGGGCACCCCAAAAAATAGCCAAGAAAAATCGCTTTCTCTTGAATCAACAGCAAAAAGCCACTGAGCTTCACTGAATGGAATTGTCTTTTATTGTGTTTTTTGTCTTTGCAGCCACTTCCAGTAGGCAGCACAGGTCCTCTGGCAGCAGAAGCCAGCTGATACACTAAACTATGCTAAAGTAGTGTTTAGAGAAATAGTAATTACTAACATCCTCTCTCAGTCAAGCCAACATTAACCAGGCCTACTGCTAGGTGTGTGTATATATATACTCACTCTCAATAGATAGACACGTGCATATACCTCAGGAAAAATATCTCTCTGCAAGGTGATGAGGTCTTACTTTAAATCAAGTACTTGACACTAATAAAAACAATGTATTCGGCCACAAGATCTCACATACTCCCTGGCTGTGAGGTATGTCGGTATTAAGAAGCCTTTATTTTCTGTACTCTTCATTGTTTTTTTCTATATCACAAGTATTCTTTGCATTTTTCCATAAATTTGTAAAAAGGCCATTTGAAATGTAAGCTTATTGTACCATTTGCTTGAAATGAATATAATCAAAGGAAATTTGGCAGGAATTGTATGTGTTCATGTTCTATGGTTTTAAAATGACCCAAATGCTGACAATTTTACTTAAGGGCTATCTATCATTGCTTCCTCTATTGTCATAAGGGATTTTACTATGCAAACTCTTTTGTCTACTTTTTCTTAACAAAGTACAAATGGGAAGTAAAATCATCAAAGGTATCCACATGACTTGGGAGATTACCAAACTGATTAAGGTGTCAAAGTACCTTTTGCAGAGAGACAAAGGCTCATTAACTATTTAGATGTTTTGAAAATTTTATCTAATGCTCTTACCTAATGTTTCTTTGTGACTTTTGAAAGACTAGAAATCAAATCGTCAGCAAATAATTCGCCATCTCTTAATAGTAGTCAAATATTAATTCGTAATAAACATGCGTGTATAATAAAATACTGTTTGATGGTTTGCTGAAGTAATCCAATAGTAATTGGGGGGGGAATCTTACTAGGCCGTCTTACTGTCTACAGCTATTTGTTGCTATTAGTAGAAAAATCAAGTGCAGGCGGTTAATAGAGTGTGCACAATGTGTTAATAGCTACCTTAGAGATGCCATCAATAGAATTATGTATCTAATATTTGTTTCTGACAGCTTTTGTTAGAATTTGGATTTCAGCAGAGAAAACAGAGTGAACGATGTTACAGAGAAAATTAATTTTAAAAACAGTTGGCTGTATATATCTTGTTTTCTGTGAACTCGATTTTGCTCTCACTTAATTCTCAATCTTGAAAGACGCTGAACAGCCAAACTCCATTTCAGCAAAATACTTCAATGCAGATTTCACTGTAATTGTATCAACTATAGTGAAACCACACATTTAGCAGTCTTGGAGAGAAACTTCAGCAGAGCTATGCTTTAAAAGCAAGAAGCTCAGTACTCACTGCCATTCTCTCAGAAGAGAGTAAGTGCCCTGCTTTATTATTAGCAACTGAGTTAATTCCGGTCAAAACGAACAGTATTTTCCCTCTGTCTTTCTTTGGATATTTCTTTGTGTTTCCAGTAACATTCTTAGGACCTATTCCTGCAAATAGTTTTCTACTTGAGTCATTCAGCTCCTCTGATAAATGCTGTTGAATTCACCAGGGCTAGATTCAAAAGCAAAGTTACTTATCTGGGCAAACGCATGCAAGACAGGGCTGTTAGGCAGCTCCCCATGACAGTAGAGAAGAGAAAAATATGCCTGTGGGACTAGGGCCTGGAGGATTGGGCCCATAGCCAGTGACATTATAATATTTTTTTTTAATAACAAGGAAAACCCACGCATGAGTGAAACCATATGGAAAACTGAGTTAAGGTGAGGAGGTTTTAAATAATGCTTATTTATCATTCTGAAAGGGAAAAAAATCCTGTTCCTGCTTATTGCATTTTATGCTTTAAATGTAGGGACTGATACTTGGGCCAAAATTCCTCTTCTTGTCGGGGGGGGAAATTATCTGCTTAGACTGCTGCAGGATCAGGCCCTGAAAAGACTTTGCAAGCTTATTGGCAAAGCTTCCTCACTTCCACCTCCCTCTTATTTTCTGTTTTTGCTATCCCCACACAGGAAGAGAATGAAAAGTTAAGCTAAAATACATTAACTAATATCAGTTTTTTAATTGGAGAATTCAACATATCCTTTTTTGAGTTCATCTGAAATTAATTAAGTGTGTAGAATTACAAGGTGGGTGTACCATAGGCAGCAGTCCAGGCTCAAGTTAATCAAAAGAGCACATGTTGGATGCATACAACTTAGTTAAGGTTAATCCAGTGAAGATGATCCCTCGCTGGTCCTAATTACCCTAGGTGATAGATTGTGGAATGAGAAAATAGGAAGGAAGGGAAATTTTGTCCTGCTGGTCACCCAGGGTTTTATAATTAAATTTAGTAGGCTATGCACAGGAGCAAATAGTTTCCATTTAAAGAGAAGACCACACTGTAAGGATACTTGTCTGAAATGAATGTAAGGAACACCGAAGTAGCGTAGTTGGTATCATACTTTAAAGCTGGTCTCTGTGCCTCCATGAGTTTTCACACTGTGAGGAGCACTGCATGTCCCTGAGCCCTTCAGGCTTACTGTAAATGTTTTGTTAGAATTGTGATGTTACTATTTTGCTCCTGAGAAAAAGGAGCTAAAAAAAGGCCTAGCTGGTTGCTTCATTACCTTCACCCAAGCATCAAATAGCAGTAGCACAAAACTGATTTGCTGTATAAATGCATCAGTGTTAGTTAAAGTCTTTTCATTTTATCTTCTTTTATTATGTCAATCCCAAAGAAAATTAAGGTGGTTCTAGGACTCTGATTTCATGTTCTGTGTTCTACCCCATTAAGCTACTTTTTCTCCATGCTTGCTCTTTGTTTCAGCTTTCAAGAAATCTTATGAAAAGCTTTCATTTTCTCCAGGCATATGCATATAAAAGTTGTCAAATAATTTGCCCTATTTTTCAGGTTGGTGATATATCTCTGCTCAAGTGGAGGTATCTGTTTCTGATTTATTAACATTTGATCCCCTGGTTTCCTGCCATTGATCAAGACTAATACTCAGCTCAGCTGATGAGTTTTATATGAAATCTGATATTGCTGGAAGAGAGAAAAGTTACTACCATTTTTAATACTTTTCTATTTCAAGTTTTCCAGGACCACAACATGAACACAAAGCACCTAACAATATTGGGCAGTATGTATTTTTAATTGTGTTTCCCTGGGATAAAAATTTTTGGAAGTAAAACAAGTATTTATCAACAGAACAGATGTTTGCTCGGTGTCATTCACATCCTGTAAACTGTATATGCATTTACACCCTACCGCCAAAACATGGTTTCACCCTACTACTGACCGTCTGTCTGCCATTCAATCTCTAGTTAAGTCACGGTCAATAAGGTCAACTCTTTGGCAACATCTGTATTTGATCAGTTCACACAAAATAGGAGCCTTCCTAATGCCTGACTACCCTGAAGTATTTTAAGAGGCAGCATATTACAATAGTTGATTCACCACTGCTGCAGACTCTGAACTTGGAAGATTTTCCTCCTCTGAGGAGCTGAAATGCAAAGATTAAAACCCTTTCTAGCAAAATAAATCTCTGAAATGAGCAGGTTTAGCAGTGGCATGGTTTCCAGACTGACAAGAAGCATTTAGCAGTTTCTCTTCCTGAGTCCCTGGTCCCTTGGTGTAGGATTTGGGTTTGTGATATTTCATGTTTTAACCCTGATCTGCACACAGGTTATGTTTGAAGCATATTTATATTGTTGCAAAAATAAGAAATAAAGTCAGAGGAAAAAACTATCTGCAATTTGACTTCAATAAACATCAGAGAGGATTAATGCAGCCGATTGTTTCTTGTTTGTGTTTCCATGCTCAGCACAGACAGTACTTTCAGCAAGTCAGTGTACTTTCCTCTGAGTGCGTGAATGCAAATTCTTCCCTCAAAGAAAGCAAAATATTCAGAGTGGAATCCTGGCCTCACTGAAGGTGATGGAAAATACACTGGTGAAACTGAGAGAGACAAAATTTAACCTGATGCTACCACTACATTGCTTCAGCGTTGAGATCTATCTTAAACCACGAGGTCAGAGATTTGATTTTAAACCCAGTCAGACTGGTGCCTCTTTATTGCTGTTCCTGGTTTTAGAGCAAATGAGAATAAAATCTGTCCTCTGGGAATGGGATCATGGGGCATGTTCTCTTTCTGGTTTATTTTTTAATGTTAGCTTTAAGAACAAAACTTTTGACTCTTGGGGAGCTCAGAAAATCAAAACCAGTAGCTTCCAATGCCCTTATGTTTTGGCTTGGCAAGATTCAGAGCTGACTACAGATGATCATACATTGATAAATAATGCCACCAATGCACTGATTATACTGCTGGTCTTCCTGGTTATGTTCAACACCAAGGAAAGCCTGAACACTGAAATGGTTTATTTCTTGTGGATGCTGGCAAAACTGGGGTAAGGCAGCAAGAGCACAGCAGCATCCTACCACCAGCCACAAGGTTTAGAAGGGAGCGGTCCTTAATATGGGACTGGGAAGTGCCACGGCAAGGGGCCACCGGCCAATTTTTGTGGCTCACCTAATGAATGGATGGCTTTTTTAAAACTTTATTTTTTTCATGGGGGTTTGTTTCACAAAAGGTGGTATTCAGAAAATACTGGGTTTGTTTGTTTTTTTCAAAGATAATCCCTTTTTATTCACTTTCTATCATGCTGAATTTTCAATTGAAACATGTGAATGTAAAATATAACAAGGAGCACTTAACTACATCAAATAAAAGGGACTGTGACCATACGTGATAAAATTTGAAAGTACCTTGAAGCAATGAAATCAATTCATTATTTGTGCCTTTTTTGTGTGTAAGTTTAGTTCACTTAAAAGGCCTGGAAACCTCAGAGGAAACTTGCCTGGGTGTACATGTTTGTTCTGCAGACTGTACACAAACAGCAAATACAAAACCAAACTAAATATTGGGGATGATGGAAAGGATGATGTGATCTGCTGGCACACAGCATATACAGCAGAAAATGTAGTTAAGGTCTTATCTCTCCTGTTAGTACTGCTCCCTTAACACTGGTAGAATTTTCTAATACTATTAAGGTGTGTTATATATACCTCACTTTCACCCACCCTATTATTTTGCCCTGTTAAGCTGCCTTAATAGTTCTGGTTTAAGAATACAATATTACATCTGATCTGAATTTCTTCATTAGGAGTGACTGGGAAATCGTTCTGCCATGCCCATGAGTTTCAGTAGCGCAACATTTTGATCCTTTAAATGTTGGAGAAGTAGCCTGAGATCCTCTTCTGATTACTCAGGAAAAAAACAAAGGCTTTACAAATATGTCAGGATTGTTTTGTCAGAGTAAATGCAGTTTCCTTGACTTAGATGATGGACTGTTACTGAAATATAAATATGACATTAAATCAAAATTGTAATGAAAACTCTGGAGAAAGCCTAATGACAAATTAGATGCAGTCAAGGCAAATGCCATCAAAGCCAATGACAGTCTAGACTTCTACTTCACTAAAAGCTGCATCCAGCTCTGGTCCGATTCAAGCTGCTTGTTACCTCGGCAGCTGGTTGCTGCATCATGCTCCAGGCCTCAGGGGATGTCACCTCTGAGTTGGGAATGTGTGGAAACCAGATGAGTCATCACTCAGAAGTTCCTTTATAAAATACCCCAAAAATCAGTAGTCTATGAAAATAAGGCATTTTTCAGAGTGTAAAATTCATTGACGTATTAACAGATTGTCTTCTGAAGTCTCTTTCTTCTTGTACTTTCCAATGGACCTGATTGATTGGTTGGTCAAAAACCGACTTTAAAACTGTGAGATGCTAAAGAGATACTAATGAAGGGTGGGAAATGGACAAACTGACAGTTTCTGTCACATAGAGGATATTTCCCACGTTTTCTTGAGTGTTTTCAATAAAGCACAGAGGGAAAGGGCACTGGACAATTTCAATAACAAAGAAAGAAGTCACCAATAGTACTACAGCCTTATTTTCAGAGTCTTTATTCCCGTACATCTAAAGGAGCTGGGAGCATCAATGAAAACAGAGGTAATAAACATGGAAGTAGAGTGATTAAACATATAGAACTGGAAAATAACAGTGACGTTCATGGGAAAATGTAACCCAGCACACCCAGGGAAACGTAATTTGAAACACAGACATTCAAAGGGAGGGAGAATCCTAGAAAGCAGCAGTGCAGAAGGAGACCTCAGGGTCAAATTAGACATGAATTTGCAATATGATCTAACAGCATGACCAGCCACTACAGTTGTGCTGTACAGAGAGAGGCATAACTGGGAACTGAAGGTCATCCTCCATCCCAAAGCGGCTCTGACATCACCAGGAGCTGGATCTCTGGTCACTGAAGGAATTGAAAACCAAGAAGAGCTAAGGAATAAGGAGAGAATGGGCTGACACTATGTGTCTTCAGGCAGAAATGCAATATAAACACCCTCTCAGCATGTTCCTAATACTTAAGGGCTGAGTACATACCTTTGCAGTATCTGAAGCAGTTGAGAGTGACTGAGTGTGCCCCCATGCTCAGAACTACCTTGATGTGAGCTGCAAAGTATCTCACTGCCTGAGATATAGAAACTCAGCAGATACGGGACTTGTCCCCCTTAGCTGAAAGCCCATGGACACTCATTCTATAGGAAGGCTTGCCAGGGACTGGCAGAAACTGGCCCCAATGAAGCAAAGATGCTCACAGCTCAGTGGTGTTTGAAGGCTGGTGGGAGGGGGGTGCTGCTGCCCTCCTTGCAGATGATGCCCTCCTCATCCAAGCAATCACCAGGAGGATGTACGCCATATGCTGCTCAGCCAGACGGAGATACCTACCACTTAGGACCATCAGGTTGGTCTGAGGTTATGTGTCATCCTGCACACCTCTTCTGCACCAGCATTACTCCACAGAGGCAGCAGGAGCCAGGCACAAGGTATCATATAAGCAACGTGTCTGAGGCTGAGTCCCAGGCACCACAGAGGCGTCCCTGGTCCACATGCCATGACTGAAATGCATTTCACATTGATGATCTGATTAAACATCATGATCATGAGGAGCAGAAACTAAAATTCAAGACTGCTCCCTTTTACACTCCCCCAGTAATTGTTCTATGCATAAATGGGGGAAAAAATAGGTTTAAATTCCTGAGTGAGCACGCAAACCTGTACCCCTCTGGACCACTGCATCTAAAATGGTTCATCAGTTTGCAGCTGTTGACAAAAATTTGGAGTCATATTCTCTGGTCTGGTTGAGTGACTCTGGTGAAAGGCAGCATGTGCTGGTTTTGGCAGGGGTCAAATTCTTCATAGTAGTGAAGAAGCTAGGGGCTCACAAGGAGCTGGGAGGGGACACAACCAGAACAGCTGACCCCAACTGACCCAAGGGATATTCCACACCATATAACATCATGCTCAGCATATAAAGCTTGAGAAAGAAGAAGAAAGGGGAGATACTCGAAGTGATGGGGTTTTGTCTTCCCAAGTAACCATTAAGCATGTTGGAGCCCTGCTTTCCTGGAGATGTCTGGACATCTGCCTGCTGATGGTGAAGTGGTTTTGCTCTGCTTGTGTGCATGGCTTTTGTATAACTTATTAAAAAGTCTTTATCTCAATCCATGAGTTTTCCTTCTTCTATCCTTCAGCTTCTCTCCTCCACCCCACTGGGGAGAGGTGAGTGGCTGCATGGGACACAGGTGCAGCAGGAAGAAGTGCAGGAGAACTACCATCTTCAAACCAACTGTGCATGTCCAATCACCACTTTGCTCTCCTAGAGTAACTTAGAGAAGTCCTCTGACTGCTTCTGCTCTTCCTAGGTTGCTCCAGCAGTAGCAGTGTAATTCCTTGTCACATCACCTTCCTGTGGACAGGCTGCCCCAGACATGAAGAGAGAGAACATGCTCTCCCTGGGAGCCACAAAGTTAGCTCAAAAGCTCAGTGAAGCAGCAGGGCACTGACATGAGGATCAGGCCATGGTTCTTAGCATCCTATATGGGGGGAAAACCAGTTCTTAAACACATGCAGATTTTTTTGCATTACCGGAAGTTTTAAAATGTCTGTTTTTCAAAATCATTCTGTCAAAGAACCAAAAATAGAATAAAGCTGCTTAGTTTTTTTGATCTGGTTTCGCTTCTTGCTTTCTGGTGTCTTTATCTCCAGCAGTAGCAGACATTTGGCTATTATGCAGAAAAATATTTGGAATTCAACTGGGAATGCTAGTTGCTAACTAAAGCCCATGTATGAAATTGCAAATGACAGCTTATAAGGTCAAAAATCCTATTTTTCAGCATGACTAAAGTGGTCTAAAATGTAAGTTTAGACATGTACAATATAAAATTCTAACACTGTCTATCAAAAATTTTCCATATAGATGAGCGGATGATGTTTGCATAAATAATATCCATCAGAAACCACTGAGGTTAATGGAATTCCAAAGGAGTCTACATATTTCAGGTCATTGAGGTCTGGTGAAAGGTATTATTGTGGATTGACTTTCATTTTATTGCTGTTATTAGGCACAAAGTTCACAGTTCGAAGCCAAGCTGCAGCATGGAAGGATTTTTTATGTGCTGCCAAGTTTTTAAGATGGTGAAGTAACGTTTTGTCCAGTAGATGGCCAATTATCCATTCTAGCAAACTGGAAAAGAAGTTGAAAACATCTTTGCCTTCCCTTCCCTTCCCTTCCCAAATAATGTGTTGTGCCAAGTCCTCCCTCCAGCAAGCTCTATTCACATACAACCATGGGTGTGATCAACAACATAGTCTGGCAAAAGCTCTATAAATTGCAGCTATTTCTCCACTTACTCCATCTTTCTCCAAGCTTAAGAAAAAGTTAATTAGGTGATTGTGCATCAAATTCAATATTTTTAATGCTGTTTTTTTCCAGTGGCCGATGATTTTTATCTGGAGAATATAATAGCTAGTAGACAGGAGGTGAATGGCCAGCTATTATCCGTTTCTACACAAGTGGTATATCCTCTGATTGTCTGACAAATTTAATTAGGATAATTCACCAGAAGAATAATTAAAAACCCAAAATAGTTTGCACTAGGTCCACCAGTTTTAATCTCCACCATAGCGATCACATTTCATTCTGTCAAGCAACAGTATTTAACTAAATTAAATGAAATCCCACCCCATTACTGTTGAACTGAAGAAACCTTAGCCCAGTTTATTTTTCTGCTCTGCAGGCAAAGAGTCCTAACTTGGTTGTGCAATGCCTGTTTTGGAAAGCAGTGTCCAAAAACTCTCCAAATAACATTTTGAGCTGAGTTTGAGCAGCTGAAGGACAGCACAGAGGCAGAAAGGCACAAGAGGATGCCAGACACCTCGTCCTTCTCAACGGCTGTACAAACACAAGCTCATTGCTCCCCAGAAATGATGCAAAGACACATAAATGAGTGCTGGTGTGAGAAATGGTGTTACTGGTAATTCTTATGCTTTTTCTTTTACTTAAGACCTAGATCTGCAGATTAAATGCTCATCTTGGCTCAGTCCCCTGTACACGCAGGTCTGCAATTGCCCCGCTGTGGCATGGGCAGTTTGGGTTGTCACAAGGGTGTCTGCCTCTCATAGGGGCTCTGCAGGTTAAGGCTGGATTGAATTAGTGGCCTATGCTCTGGGGTTTGGGGGTCTCTGGGCAAACGGTGTCCTATTATCCAGGGAGGCTTATTGCTGGATGAGAACTGAAACCTTTTCTCCTTTCAGATCTACTGAATTGCTTTTCACAGAGCTGGACATCAGGAGGAGGTGCAGCGACCCACCTGCAGTGGTCAGGGGAGCCCGGCACTTACATGCCTATGCCTAAGCAGAGCCCCATAGGGTTTCAAGAGGTTGGTGTGGGTAACATGGCAGCTTGCTCCTCCTGCAGAAGATCCACAGGAGGAAGGTGCTTCATAAGGTAAAAATTCAATGAGTGCATACTGAGTTTCTGAATCTAGTTAATTTTAGCTTCTATCCTAACTGCCCAGTCTCCTGCCAATTCCCATTGTATTCCCAATGCCATCTCCTGCAAATTATCCTGTGTGAACTTCTCTGCCTGTGCCTCCTTGACGTTAGTGAGAAGCTGCACAGGGGGAAGAGTCATGCTTCATAGAGCACTTACAAGGCAGGACATGAGGGACACATCATGAGGAGGAGGCTGTCACTGTGAAGGCCACATATGGGACTGAATGTGGTATATCATCATGCACCAAATGAGTGGGGCGAAAATGTAACTTCTCCCTAATGCCAGATAGAAGGACAATATTAATGAAAGACAGCATCTTTCTAATTTGTTTTCACCCTCCATAAAATGAGAATGAGATATCCACCATATTGGTTATTTCCCTAATATTTGCAAGGGGTTTCCTAAGCCTCATTTAGAAAGTTTTGGAGTTGTTTTACTTCAACTCTGCGTTTGTAAGCTAGAGTATTTTTTCTTCTTTCTGATTTCATCCCGGACACAAACTGTATGTCAAGAAGAAGAACCATGATGTTCTTTAAAATAAAAATCTCATGTACTTTGAGCTGTTGACAATACTTTTCAAGGCCCAAACTGCTAAATCAGGGTTTTCAATATATTCCTGTAAAATGCATATTTTTATTTTGATATACAGGTGCTGCTAAGTCACTCCTGCAATAAACACTCTGTTATCCTTGAAGTACAACCACGTAGACCACTGTGGGAGTGCAGCCACACCACCATCTCCACATCCAACTCCCTCCAGCCCTCCCATTTGCAAGGGGTGAGAACAGCCCCCCGTCTCCAGTTTTGCTTTGGGCTCCTGGGCAGCTCTAGAAAGGAGTGTAGCTTCGGGTAGTGATCCAATGACTTTTCTCCAGCATAGCACCCAGCCTCAAATTCAAGCCCTTTACAAAGAGTAGCTTGTATTCTTATTTATAGTATATTGCTATGAAATAATCTCTGAAGTAAAGGACTTTGCAAGAAACACATGGTCAGACAAGATCAGGAGCAAAAGCCAGCCAAAAGCAGTGTGAAGGGGCCAAGGGTCAGGGTTTGAAGGTGGAATCTCGTTAGCCCACTTGGGGATAAGAAGCTTGCATATTTTTAAAGGTCTGCCTCCAAATGCTTTACTGGAACCTCTGAACCCTTTCCATATTGAGACATTTTACAACAAAGAGGAATTTTTAGCCTTCCTTCCTACCAGCCATAAGCAAAAGGAGAATCTGCCGTGGTATGTTAGAGCCCTTGTGGGGTGACTGCTGTTTAATGTGCCTGCTGTTTAATGTGGACTACAGCGTCCGATACCCACTTGCCAGAGGAAACTGTATGAGGACAGAGCTTTTCTCCATAGACAACTTGGGAATGTAAGGACAATTTTTGTTTGCATTTTCTGGTTTTGCTTTTGAACTGTATTTGTTGCTCAGGGTCTGAGCATGGGACGGACTCCTTTTCCAAAATATCAGTGACAGTATTAGCTGGTAGCTGATGAGATTATTTGGGGTATTGTTGCAGGATCAATTGCCAGATTTTATCAAACATTATAAAAAATTAAGCTAGGGGGTAATTATGCTACCTAGGTTGTTTTGTCTTCTTAGCAGCCTGTTTTCCTTTGATTCACTTTTCACAGTGAAGTTCCTCTTTCCTGTAAAAAAACTTCATTTCAGTTGTTTAAAACATTTCACTTACTTGTTATTTTCCCTGTACATTCATTCAGGAAACACTGCAGTTCTTGATAGTCTGTTCTTTATTGTGTCTGGAGGTTTCTTTTGAAAATCAGGAGGAAAATAATCTCCTGCCTTCCTGGTATATTCTGAAAGCATTGACTTTTCAGAGATTACTTAGGATATGCTTTTTATTAATAGGATCAGGAGAAGCAGCTTCCTAATGATTAGAATTTGTCGGTTTATCTGAAAGTATTACTCTTGCTAAAATCTCTCTAATAGTATGTTAAATTATAAAAACATTAATTGGATCATTAGGTAAATGGACATTAATCCTCTAGCTACGTGTAAAGCACCCTTTGATGCAGCCTGCTTAGGAGCTTCAGGTCTGTCCAGCATTTCCTCTTCCCTAAGTATATTACTTTTTCAGTAATTCATGCACACATTTTGCTGTGTTTCTTCAGTGTTACTGTAGGAGAATAAGGTTCTAGTTGAGTGGAAGTTGCTAAAAGAGTCAGCTTCCAGGGCACGAAACCCCTTCATTTAAAGGGGCAAAGGTCAACTCAACAAGAGGTTGAGTCATGCCAAAAGCAGGACAAGTGTGTCCCCTGAGAGAGAGCAAGTGAGAGTGAGCAGGAGAACATCTCAGAGAGGAATTCCCCACCTGGGGAAGGTGGTTTGGTCTAAAGTGGTTTGTGGGTACTGATGGATCGCCAAGAGCCTCCTGGATTTTCTTAGCCAGTGCTAATCTTTGGCAAGTGTGGAAAAAGTCGTTAAATCATTTTACAACCATAAAGCAGTTCATATCCAGCTTCTGGACTTTCTAGTGCATGTTCTCTAATTAAAACCAGGGGAATTTGTAATGCTAATTACAACAATGCATCATTATGGTATTTTTTCAGATGTCTCCAATCAATAACAATATCGGAGGTCACACAGGTTCCAGTGTGTGTGTTTTGCAATCATTCATATTGTTAGTTTGCAGTATTAAAGGAAGCACATGGGCAGCACTTAGCATAGAATTGTTAAATGATCTGGAGAGAAAGGGGAAGAGTGAAAATAATGCAGTTTGGGTTTATGAGAACTTTTTAGGGGTTTCTGTTTGTTCACCGGGTGCTACTTTGCCTTCAACCTGTCAGCATCATCTGAAAGTGCATAAGCATGCGTGTGTGTGTGTGTCTGTATGTATAAATGTGATCAGGAAAATAGGAACAAAAGGGTGACAGTACTTCATCAGACTGCATCCTCCAAAGTTCATGCATTAAAAAGAGAAAAATTATTCCAGAGATTTCACCCACTTTTTTCCTCATGAATACAGCAACATAAGTATATTATGAATTAAGAAGCAGAAAACTATGTAGTACTATATTATTTTTATTACCTTTACACTGCATTTGCACTTAATATGGGATAATTTACTTCATTATACAAAGGTGAACAATAAAAAACCTCCACACAATGTAGGCTGTGGCAGTATGATTTTTAGGAAGGTGTTACAAAGGTTTGAAGAAGTGCTGCATGCAGACTGCAAATGTGATTGATGGCTGTGGGTGCAAATCATGTATTCACAGATAATGTGAGTAGCTGATTACACATTTTCATTTCCTACTGACTGAGGGCTGCTTCCGTGGGACATACTCCTTTTGGCTGTTTGAGACATTTCTCTTTAGAACTCTGTGATAGTCCTGAAAACTTGATCAGAGCTTGGTGCAGGAAAATGCTGATAGGTAATTTTGGACCATGACCTTAAGATTTTACAGTACCTTGAGACATTTTATGCCACAACCAAGTGTTTGGAGGTTTCTTTTTTGTCAATCATCCAAAACTGTGAATGCTCATTCTGCGATTTATGTGACCAGACTTACACTGCCTCAGTCTGGATATTGATCTTAAAATGTCATGGGAACAGCCTTTCTCATGAGACTTTTTTGTCGTATCTCATTCTGCCTGAAGTTTTTTCCTCTGACAATCAGCCATTAACGAGCCAGTCAGATGTTATAAAAGAAAAGAACTCTCCTCTTTTAGTCCAAACACCAACAATAACGCCTGCTAACATTCAGCAGACTCCTAGCTGTAACTTGCCAGTGCATTCCTGTTGTGTAATGCATTCACACATTCCCAGCAGATTTTAATTTACTTTAGCAATGCCTAGACTAATTCACACACAGTACATTGTAATGCAAATGGAATGGTTAAAATAGATCACACATCTCTCTTCCATCTCAATTTCAGTCTAATGTATCATTGCAGCTTATTCTGTAAACTGTTGAAGCCATCTTCATTCAACTGTAAACTCAAAAGACTAGATGTCTATCAGACGAAACCAAAACAGTTCTTGATTAATCACAACCTCTTGACCTAATGAGTGATAGCTGTGTTAAAAATGTTGTCATTATCTAAATGGAGTACCCAAATGTCCTGCAGATCCTAAGCAAATTGACTCTCTTTTATTTATAAACAGCACTGGAAGATGAACTTCTGGGTTTATACTGGAAAAGGGACATCATTCATTTTTATCCAACATACCTGCTTTTAGTGATATTACCCACACACGTGGGTTTTAGAAAATCTTAACAACTGAAGTGGTTTATATGCTTTTAAGACTAATTTTGAGGTTTATGTGTACATTCATCACACTGGAACTGGGTGTTCAATATCTACCTAAAATGCATAGTACTAATAGTACATGTTAAAGATCCTTCTTAGGCTTTCTGTCAGATGCTAAACATCATTAGCACTAAATATGGAATTCTGCCTTTCCAGAGTTTGTATAAATGCTATTTACTGTGCTGAGGGCATTTTTCCAGCATGTAAAATGCATATCTCCCTATGCGCATGACAAAGTGATGAAAAGCCAGTTTTATAGCTACATATTGCCATTTTTTTGATGAATAATCTGATCACATGTAAGTAAAGATAATGCTATAGAAAAAAATCAAATTATATACATTTTTTTTCTGTTGCATTTAAAATAGTGGCTATTTCTTTCTAGATGTTGTTCCAATGAAGCCTTGAGAGAGAAGAGGCCCAGATAGCACACGCCCCTAATGATTTACAATTCTTCTTTGCCAACAGATGCCTTTTTGTTATGATCCTGCTTTCAATTCCTAGCAGGTATAGCAATTTTTATTCCAATTTTAAAAACAAATTTAATTAAATAATGCATAGCTAGTTCCTGCACTGAGAATTCATAAAGAGGTCAGTCACAAGTTCCTGTTTTGGGAAATAATTGCAATTTAATGCAACTAAAAACCCGGGTAAAACTCTTTGGGAAGATGCTCTGAGGTGAGCTACAGCATCCTCCATTCCACCAACGCAAGTGTGCAGATCAGAGTCAGCAGGAGTACCAGGATTTGAAGCCTCTCTCATCTGCAGTGGAGTTAAATATTAACACCTCACCAGGATCCCATCCACAAGCTGCAGAAGGCTTTCCTATTTCTCCCTAATATTATTCTTTTTTATATACCCAAGGATTTCATTTGCTTTCTGCCACAGCTTGCCCTGAGGCTGCCTGTTGAGGCAATTATCCACAATGACCCCATAATCCTCCTTTGAGCTATTGCTTTGGAGGGTAAATTCTCTCATCCTCTAAGAAGAGACTGTATTCCTTAGTCTCCCATTTAATACCTGGCATTTACATGTATGAAAGCACACTCTGTCAGATCATGACCATTTAAGCAAATTATCCAAGTCACTCTGCAACAGTAATTTTTGGCCTCACAGATCCCTAAATCCTGTGCAGATTTTACCAGCAAGGACTCAGCGTCACTGTTTAGACCTGTCATGTAAATATCAATGCTGAACCAAAATCTCATCCCACTACAATTTCACTAAGAACACTCTTTGATAATACCTTATTATCAACCATACTTCAGATGTATCTGCAATCCTGGTTTTTATTTATATAGCCTGTGCTTTTTAACCCTAATGTTATGTGACTCTAAGTCATATGCCTTGGAGAAGTCAAAGTATACTATAACAATGCTGTTAATAGGAGTAATTTTATGAAGAAAGGAAAAAGTAATAGCTTCATTTGATGGGATCCAATCTCCATGAGACCATAATAAATAATGTTAATTGTACTTTTCTCTTTAATTCTTTATTGAAGGACCATTCCACTCTTTCATTAATGATAACTTCTCTAAAATTCCTCAGTTCTTCAAACATTGGGTGTTCCAAGTCTTCTGGACTCCTAAATTACTGCTGAATCCAAGATACTTAGGTGGTTATAAGGAATTTAGTTAGTGTTCCTGGCTAGTGGTGTACCAAGAAGATTGACTGAGTGATCTGAAAGTCCCTTCCAACCATAATTTCTATGAAATCTTTGAAGCTGTAATCTTTGGCAATATTACAAAGGAAATCTGTAAGGAATGATAAACCATTCTTGACCAAGACTTTTCACTGTGGTTGTGCCCGCAGCACAAGGAAGTAAAACTTTGCTCCTTAAGAGTTTCACCTTCACCATAGATATTTCTTGTGGCCAAATCTATTCTTTATAACCTTCCACAACATTATCAGAATTACAAGGCTAGAGTGGATTTTATGTGGTCTGTATGCTATCCTTCACAGACAAAATTAAGTTTCACAGAAAATTAATTTCCTGAGGTACATTGGTTTGGGCTATCTGTGTCATATGGTCAACTGCTCAAATTCAAATGGTATCAGTTTTATTACAGTATTGTTCCCTTATGTTTAGCATTGAAACATACTAATTAGCAACAAAACAGACAGTCAACAGCTTGTTCGTGAATGGAACTAATTGCTCCTTCTTTTTTTGTTATTTGCATCATAATAAACTATATTATATATACATAACATATCTCTTCTAATGATATAGATGCAAATATATGAAATATATATGTACATATAACACATAACATTAGATCTATTAGCTCCTCTAAGGGTGTTGCTGCCCATAATGTGTCTGAAGCTTCCTGACCAAGCTTTGACCAGGTAGGTCAAGCAAGGGCAGATGCTTTTACACGGACTTAGCAAGACTACTCAGTTCTCCACAGAATGGTTCAGCTATTGATGTGCAAACTGATATGATTTCAGTAGTGCTTAGCCAATACAGGACAAGCTGTTTCACCATTAAAGTGTTTTGTCAGAGTCTGTTGTCAAGGGCAGGGGACTGCTTATGTGCACTGACTTAACCAGACCTTACGCTTTCATGTTCTCGTGAGCTGTACTTGCCCAGGAAAGGAAATCCTGAAACTCAGCTCAGATTCTAATGTTTCAGGCTAATAGATGGGCTGACAACTGGTCCCCATTTTTACATTCTGCTGTCAACCAAACCAACAGAAAGCTCCCTGGATCAGTGAATTTCATGTTGAATCAGTAGTAGGTACTTTGTACAAGCACCATGGGCATGCTTAGATGTCACACATCATGTGGCTTAGTGCATCAAACATTGATTATACCTATCGCAGGCATAGTACCCAAAAATATGTTGCTTTGTATTGTTTTTCTGAATCCACATGTACACTAAGTTAATTAGTCCAAGATGAAGAAGTACTAATATTCAGCTTGTGTTGCAGAAGAAAAATTCCCCAGGAAATGTAAAAACTTGACTCACTGGGAGCACGCAGAGTATATTGCTGAAAGAGCTATTAGCAATGCCAGCTGAGTCTCAAAGCAGCAATCACTTTGGCAAGCTGCTCAAGTCCTGTCTCTGGCAGCACAGGTGGAACAGCAGCTTAAAGCAGGCTCCATGGAGCTGAGTCACTCATTGCTACGTGACCCAGAGTCACCCTAAACCTCTGCCGAGCCCTGAAGTGAGATATGTGACACACATGGCTTAAAGCCATGCAACTGAACTCTCCTCCTCCCTGTCACACAAGCTGTGTTTTCCCAGAGGGGCCTCATCTCCGGAAAACACCTCTTACCAAAGCACTAGCCTTTAGCAAGCTTGGACATTACCTGGACACTGGCCCAAAAAGCCTGGACCAATCCTGTGCTATAGGGCACACTAGTAACTAAACACATGGGACATTTTGGGAAAGTGTTGTGCTCTAAATCTAACAGATGAGCTGTAAGATCTAGCCAAGCTTATTAACCCCTGTTGGGTTTGTGTTGGTGATAAAATTAATGTGGTTTCCTCACTGTGCTCTTTGGGTCTCCAGGCTGAAGGAAATGCAGAAAGCAGCATCCTCCAGGCTTCTGAGCTCCAGAAAAGTTGTGTGGAAGACTTGATGGCTTCTGCACAAAGTTGCCTTTGGCAGTTCCATTTCAGTCTATGTGAAAAGCTATATTGCTGAGACGTCTGTGCTGGGCTGTGCCCTGCTGGACTGCTTTCACACTGACAATTTATCTCCCTGCAGAAATATCTCTGGAGCTTCTCCACACATGATGCAGTTAATCTGCAGCCTAAAAAAAAGCTGCCCAAGAAAGGATACTACTCTGATTCTTTGTAATATTTAATTGGTACAAGAATATAAGACAACATCATCCCCACTTGTCCATGTGTATATCTGGAGCAAATACACTTCTTTAAGTGTAGTTAAAAGGCAGCTTGCAGTCTCTGCACAGAAATTGGGAGGGTAGATCCAATAGACATTCAGATTTGTCTGATGGAAATAACAGTTCAGGTGCAGACAGTGGGGGTGGAGGGAAATCATGTTCTTTATTATTTACACATCTCTAATTTCAAGCTCTGATTTTTGGAAGTAAAATAATTTGCCCCCCACATGGTGTATGTTTCTGGAACTTATTATCTGCTTTGTTAAGTTCAGATGGCATTCAGATAAGGATAATTTAATTAGACATCTTAGTAATCATACATGCATACTTACTGGCACAGCAGGGGGTGGCTTCTTCAAAACAAAACCCTTCACATATTACTGAGGGCAGCATGTTTTCCCTGAAAGATTTCACATTGCGTGCATGTATGTCTAGATTACCTCCTTTCTCTCAAGAGTTCGTATCACGTGGCGTTTCCCCTTTGAAGATTTTCATGTTGTTTGGGAATATCCCTACCTAGAAAAACTTCCTCTGCTTAGGAGGTGTTCCTCTGAGAAAATGCTCATTTTACACTGATGGTCCACTTTGAAGATGATAACATCAGGGGGCTTCCCCCAAGCCGGAAATTTTCTCAAGCCTGGGAGGACATTTCCCTTCTACCACGGGGCATATGTGCAGACACTATTTCTTTTGGAATCCGCCTGTTGCAGAAGTGTCCTCAGTCACTCAATGCTACTTTGTAGTTTACAATATCATCATATTTTCCATCATAAAATTCAGGGAGAAAAGCATATTTACAATAATTCCATTAGGAATAGCTTGAGAAGATGTTTAGTGGTAGAGGTCTACAAATAAATGGGAAATAGGTTTATGGCTTGTGCTGCTGCTTAATATTTTGCCTGTTCTCATATTTGCAGATCTGTTTCAATCTCTAACAATTAGAATCAAGCAGATATCCAATAGATGAGCTAATTAGAATAAATGAAAATTTGTATGACTCAGTTCAAATGAACTCTTGGGAGATTCCGAAGTTTTAATTTAAAGTAAAATCCAACTTCTGGAAATGCACCATTTGGGATGGTTTATTTACCTTCACCATATTTTGGAACAGCCAAAATAAAGCTTTTCTGTAAACATTCCTGACATTTTGGGTGCTCAAAATCTGTATTTGAATTTGAGGTTGCAATCAATATCTGGGTGAAAGAGCAAACATGTTACACTGTAAACTTCATAAAAGCAATTGTCTAAACTTGAAACAATTTATTCAGGAGAAAATGGCTTGCAAAAGAAGCACAAGCGAAAATATTTAGGTTTGGCTGAAGTAGCTATGGGCTTGATCATTATATGTGTACCATGCAAGTAAATAGCTTGTGGGTGGGTCTAAAGCCAATGTGAACCTTTGTGTGGAAAATACTGCCTGTGTGGGTATGGAAAATAGCCCACTTAAACTATAATTATATTGAATGTATGCAAATAAAACTGGAATAAAACACCCATGTAGAAAGCATGTTTCTTTTATATTTTTCTGGGTATGTTCCATGTTATTCTCAGGATCCTGGGACAGACAGGATTATACTGTATTCATCTTAGTAGCTTGGAAGTAAACAGCATACAAAGAAGTAAAATATCTTCTTAAAATATACATGTAAAACAGCAGTGGAAGAAAAAAGATGTGCAACTGAAATTAGATCAGATTTAACAGACTTACAACTTGTTGATTCACTTTGCTGAGTGGAGGCTTGGCTGGAATTACTGACTCCTTTTTTAAACAACTCAGCAAGATATTATTTGACAGAAAGACACTGGTGCATTGGAAACTCTATTTATTTCGCTTACAACTGTTTTGAGGATGGCATTAAACCTGTTGATTTAGTTTCGCTGCAGTAACCAGTTGGGGTAGTGTGGCTGAACTTTGCAGTTAAAGAGGTTTCATTTTCAATTCTCCCTTCCTACATTCCTCCTGCTGCCAGCACTCTCATGGCAGGATGAGAAAAGACTTGGTAGAGTACTTTCTGCACTGGTTCTGCTTTGGTTTTAGCATCTCTTGTGCTGTGGCAATCCACGTCTGTGATCTTACAGCGATTTCTGGCTGTGACACACAATGGCTTAAAGAAGCTGTGCAAACTTGTTCTGTTAGCTTTAGAAGTGCAGGATCAGGCCCTTACATACAAGTCAGGACTGATTCTGTCTTGTACCAGGATTTATATGAGATTTATGGAAAACATTATAATCTTGTCATGAATTTGGTGCAAACTTGTTAGGTTATAGGTCAGACCTCTCAGCTGTACTCCTGAGCTGTGCTTGTTCAAGTAATGTGAGTCTCACATGTGGCATGAGCAGCATTAACTAGTTGCCACTAGTTAATGCTGCTACACAGCAAGCATGCAAACCAGGGATGGGAAACCTTCCTTAGGTAATCAGCTTCACAACACTATTTCTGTTTTACTGATACCACTTGCTGTCACACTAACTTCTGAAAGTAAAGCTATTAAGCATGCAGAGCAGAAGTCGGTACTTACAGGATGCAGCCTATATAATTTTAAGGAAATAATAATCTAATGTCCACTCCAGCAAAATGCTGTGGATCTCCAGTTTCATCTTCATTCTTCAAAAGAACAAAGGTGTTATCTTCCATATCAATGATGAAAGAGGATAAACAATGTATTTGAGAGTCAAATACTGACACGACCAAGCAGGTGGCAAGCTTTGGATAAATAATATCTTATGAAACTCACTACTTAGTTGAATAACAGATACTAGAGCTGTTAGGATTCATAATGGCATTAGTTTAACGATACTCAAGCCATTGCAGAAATAGCCCTATATATTTTATTCCTGTCTTAGAAAACTGCTGTAGTTCATTCAATGATTAGTTTCCCTTTTCAGTCAGTGGAATATTCGTTCTTTCTCAGATTATGGGGAGGGTGCTGACAACTCATGCCCAGAGTCCTTTAATCATTGCCTGCTCTCTGCTGTCTGTGAGGGTGTCTTTACTGGAACCGTGTTTTACTTTTATTGCTTCCAGAATCTTTATTTCTTATCTTTATCTGCAACTTTTAAAAATACTTAGCACCAGTTGGTACCTGGGGACTGATACTACAGGCATTTCATACTAATACCCATTTGTTGCATTTATCTGTTGCACCAGTCCTGAGAAGTTCTGTCTCACAGATGCAAGAGGATTTAGGATCTTGTCTGTTGCCTGATAGGATAACCATACTTCTGTACAGGGCACGCTAAGCTTTTGTGCAGGCATTGAAAATACTGTGGCTCCCATGTAGCAAATGGCAGTTCGTGGTGTAAGAAGCAGTGGGCAGATTTAGAGAAGGTGCTTGCATCAAGCCCCATGTCTCTTACACTATGCCACTGGATAAAGTTAAATGTTTTCCTTTTTGAAAGAGATGACATGTCATTCTTGTTTATATAAAAAAAAAAAGAAATGAATAGTTTACCCAAAGTAAGTTATACATTGAAATCTTTAAAATCAAGGTATCTTCCTCAGACATGCATAAAGACATAACTCATTATTGAACTGACAAAAAGATAACTGGGGCAAGTATTCTGTCATATTCTATTCCGTAGTTAAAGCTAAGTCCTCCTAATGCTCCTTTCTGACCCTAAATATTGTTAACATAGAATCATAGAATGATTTAGGTTGGACGGGACCTTAGAGATTATCTAGTTCCAACCCTCCCTGCCATGGATAAGGACACCTCCTTTTTTTATCACAAAACAACACATGGGATCTGTTAGAAACTGAAGGGGAAGAATTCAAAGAGGATGATCAGGGGACTGGAGCACCTCCCGTATGAAGATAGAATGAGAAAGTTGGGGCTGTTCAGGCTGGAGAAGGGAAGGCTGTGTGGAGACCTCATAGCAGCCTTCCAATATCTGAAGGGGGCCTATAGGGATGCTGGGGAGGGACTCTTC
>JANRGW010026864.1:0-37896 GCA_024733675.1 Psilopsiagon aymara | reverse complement strand
ATCCTATCTTCATACAGGAGGTGCTCCAGTCCCATGATCATCCTCGTGGCCCTCCTCTGGACTTGTTCCAACAGTTCAATGTCCTTTTTATGCTGAGAACACCAGAACTGTGCACAGTACTCCAAGTGAGGTCTCACGAGAGCAGAGTAGAAGGATAGGATCACCTCCTTGGACCTGCTGGTCATGCTCATTTTGATGCAGCCCAAGATACGGTTGGCTTTATAAAGAGAGTAGAGACAAGTAGCTCAAACAAAATAATGCATTTAGCATATAATTCACTAAAGTTGGATGAGATAAATCCCTCCTGAGAGAAGCTGATCCAGGACGAAGGACTGAAATGGCTCTATTTTAAAATAGCCAAAAGTCCCATCCTGAAGAACTGGGGATTCCTGTTGAGTTCTGGGCTAAGAACAGGTGACAGAAATCAGAAAACAGACACATTGGGCAGCACAAATTAACAGGAAGACAATTATGAAACATGGTTGAAGATCTCCAGTCTGTCCACAAAAAACTGTCTGAAGAGACTCTGATGGCATATGAAGCAAGGTATATGGGACTGAATTACTGAAAATTTGATTCCTACTAATAAATCTCAAGAGGTGCATAGATTATCTCAACAGATACTGAAAAGTGGTCTGAAAAATCAGGCCAAAAGCACAGAGATCTCTGCAACTACAAATGTCAATTACTGGTCTGATAAAGACAGGTTTATTCCCTTCAGTTTCATCTTAGATCTGCTACTATTTCCACCTAGCACTCCTGGGTTTTGCAGCAGTCCTTTGAGTTGCCAGGCTCAGATAGATACCTTTGACAGTTATTAACCCATTAAGCTGCTGAGCATCTATAAAGAATGTATTAATGTTTTGGATGTCCCCAAAGAGTCCTGTGTTTAATAAGACTCCTGTTAGAAGTGAAGCATTTTAAATAGAATACACTTTCTACAAGAGCTGGAAATAACAAATACTCTACCTCCACTGCTTCATAAATAATAGATTGCTCTCTCCACCAAGAGTTAAAAAAATAATAACACAAAATTAACATGCTCTGGTTTTCCTGATTGTTCAAAGACATAAACTCCAAATGCACACACATTTTGGAGGTAGCTAAGCCCCTGTCAGCTCACAGAGAAAATGACTGCAGTAACAGGGTCTGTGGGAGCTATGCTACCCAACAAAAGCAACACAGCATGTATGTACAGAGCAGCTTTGCTACAATTCTCCAAAGTCCTCAATCAGCGTATCTGAAGAACAAAACCCTGCTTATGAAACCATGAGAGCCAACACAGGCAGTGCTTGTTCTGCTGGCCACACCTACAGGAATTACTTTGTGGGGGGCGAGGAGGAGGAGGAGGAGGGGCGCTGTCTTGCACCGATGCTCGTGTATTTCATTTTGTAACACAGCACATGCCAGTGCCTGTTTCTTGAGTGCTGCCCAGTCATTGCTCACATAGAATATGTCTGGGAGAAGCAAATTAGAGGTGTGCAATGCAAGGACAAAAGCAGGTAAACACTACCTCTTGATCCAGCTCAAGCTGAAACACATTGCCCTGGAAATTGCTCCTTAGCCATGGTCCGTTAAGTGGCACATTTCAAATAACTATAAAGAATGATCTTTCTGATGATTTCTACAGTACACATCAGAGACCAAATCCTGCCTTTGCCTCTTTTGCTGTGGAAGTATCCTGGCAACAGAGCCAGTGCTGATGTTTTATGTAAGGATTTCTGGGCTTCATCCTTTTCTGTTAGCTGTGTAGGAAAGGCAGTAAAGGCAGTAAGCAGCAGGGCATTGCTGACAGATGCAATGTTATGAAGAATGGATGAGCAAGGTTCATACAGCATGTGATGGCAACAGCCAGGGAGTAATGCTGCAGCCCCCTGGCAAGCCAACAGGAGAGTATAAGATCCACTCTCACCCCATATATTTTCTAATGCAGTAGGAGGAGAAACTATATATAGAACCTGCAGTATGAAAATCCTTTTACAGTGCTTAGCAGATTAGGTAATGCATTTTTTGTTTCACATTAAGCTATACATTTAGAGAGCTTGCAATATTCCATTTTATCTCGTCATCCATATGATTGTCACTACAGACTTCTATGTCAATAATTTGCTTCCAAATTTCTAAGTTCACCAAAAAGGATTCAGAGGTACCTCTCAGACAGATATAAAAGTCTGAATTCTTCAATTTCCTACAAGAATAACAAAACCAACATACTTTCTTAAATGGTATTTCCAAATAAAACTTATTAAGTACTGTAAAATGATGACTTGCTGAAACATTGAAGGGGAAGCTGATTACCTGCTTGTGAATAGGCTGGAGTGTTCTCACTCAGGATACCAGTCACTATCTTGAGCCCTGTTTTCTCTGTAGAACTGCAATCCAAGGGGTAAAACAACAGCTGTATTTTAGGATTAGACCTCTGAAACCCTCATCAGCTTTATGCAGGCTCTGGAAGATTGATAGAAAGGATCCTTCCTGATAGCATTGCCAGCTAAGTTTCACTGGCACTGCTACAAATGATGACAACTTTACTCCTCCACAATGTTGCCAAGATTTCATAACGATTTACAAAAGTTCACTTCATAATGTAGTGAACTCTCTTGCATCGCCATTTGAGAACAAGGAGACCTGAAACACAGAGACTAGATTCATTTGATCAAATTGCAGTTCTCTAGACTCCCTCTATAGTCAATGGAGAGAAAAATGCATTTGTGATTCATTTCCTAAGCTAGAAACCTAAAACAGGTCACATGAAGTGTATTCAGAAAGTGGGTATTTTTCTCTTTGGTCTATAAAGAGGATTCAAAAGGACTAGTGCAGAGGCAGATATCATGATGGAAGTTGAGGTAAGTGAGATGACTCCCCAAATGGAGGTTAAGTAACTGGTTTTAGGCTTCAGAGAAATTCTATTATTAAGGATTCCTGGCTTTCAGACTTGCAAGAACATCCTTACCTAACATGTATATTCTCACTGCAGAGGGAGGCAACTGGGGACTCTGTGAATAACAGAAATGCATTGCAAAGCAAGGAGAAACAGACCTGGCGTTACTGTCACGTCATTTCCATTGACCACAGGTTTTTCTTCCTCCTCTTCCTCTGGTGGCTCAATACCTGTCTTCTCCATATTGCTTACAGACTTATTCCTTTTACGTTTGCCTTCAGCCCCGGGAGTGGCACCTGGGAGGATCTGATCTGTTACATTTAACAGCAGTGGAGCCGGTTCTGCTGGAGGCTTCGGGGTGCCGTAGTAGTTGTCTGGAAAGAAAAGGAGTAACACATGAACTTGGAGAAATACATTTGATGCTGCTTCTTCTTTTGTTTTTGATTAATGGGATTACATGAGGCAGTATCTGGTTCATCAGATAATCCAAACATTAGTTTAATATGTTTTCTGTGAAGTTAAATATTCACCATTCATGAAACGTGAATTAAGTTTCTTGGTGACCTGTGATCAAATCACTCTCACAAATGTATCCCGCATTAACACTTCCTGGGTAACTTAACTTTCACCCAAAAACATGACAAATGGCAGCATAGCAGAGCTGTCTTCTTATTTCAAAGCATTAGGAAAAATTAGCTTTGTAACGTGCCACAACACAGGAGTTTCTGAAGGATCAAAAGGCCCATAAAATATTGGCTATTCACTGTCATCTTCCTCCTTCCTCAATTCTTTCACCTGCTTAGAAGGTAAATAATAATTCAACAATTGAGAGATTTGCAGTTTTCAGTAATACTTGCACTATCTCGTTTTTCATATTTGTCAAAATTCTTGCTATTCATGAGCTCCAGATTTGGAATAGGTAATGCTAATATATTTTCAAAGAACGTTAAAACTTTATGCTTTAGGGCTTAAAATTATCTCAAAGTACGAAGGAATTCTGAGAAGACTTAAGGTGGCTGATAGATTACCCTCTATTTGTCTGTCATGAAATTTCTGGCAACTTCCTCTTTTGGATCATCTACTTTCAGTCAGAAGGATTATTAGATAAGATAGACCATGGCCTCATCTTATCTATTGATATTTGTCCATTTGCATTCCTAGTACATCTGGTTTCAAAACTGCTTTTTTACTGACACCTGAAATTTGTCATCAAAAACATGGTAAAAAAATTAAATTAATAATACAAAAAAAAAAATCAAGTTCTTTCTAGAACCAAAAATGAAGAGTAATACAAGACATAAAGATAAAAGCACGCTTTTATTGAGTTATCTTTTTTCATTTGCAAGGTGGGCAGTGAACACGTTGCCTTACAAGTAGATTTTCAGGAATTAGTACAGAAAACTAAAAATACCATCCAGCTCTGAAAAACTTTTCCAAACAAAAAAGCATCTATGCAAGGCAGTCTTCAAGGCCAGGGTGGATGGAATCGTGGGTGACAAGGTTCAGTGTACGGTATCCCTGCCCATGGCAGGGGGCTAGAACTACATGATCTTAAGGTCCTTTCCAACCCTAACTATTCTATGGTTCTATGATATTAAACTGCTGAAGATATTAGTAGACTGTATTAGCACTTTTTTAATTCTAATTGCACAATTTATGGTTTCTGGGAGACCAAATAATAGTAGCAAGTGGCAAAAAAAATTCTAACTACATTCGAGTGGGACACTAAATAAAGATGTTATATCTGCACAGTAAACCATCACAAGATGTATTTTGCAGGCAGAGTAAAAATTATTACTGGTAGTAGTATGTCTGTGTGTTTCCAATGATCTACAACGTTCAGCCACACAGCCGTCTCAGTACAGGTAAGTAATTGAGCAGCTTGCAACTACTGAATACTCTAGGAAGTTCTCACAGTGGTTTAGCAAAACAATATTTGTACCAGGTGTTTCTGTAATTGTAAAAAATACACTAGAAAACTTTACTGTGTTCAATGGCCCTCGTACTCTCTCTGGGCTTAGGGATGTCAGAATGAAAACTGCCTTGCTGGCTTTTTTCATTTGATGAGATGGCATCAGGTTTGACAAAGAGCCCCAGTACCATTAGGGCAAAGAGTAGTGCCTTTGCATGGCTGTCTGTGACACAGCCCCACAATCTGCAGGAGGTCTCTCTGACTCCCTGGGTTAAAGCAGGGGAGCAGGATTTGGGGTCTAAGATGGGGAGGGAAATATGCATTGATCCACTTGCAAACCTGTACCTCCAAAGTATGATGAAATCAGATCTGGCCACAGTCAAAGTTCTAAGCTGTGTATTTTAGTGCAGGGTATTTTGAGAGCACCTGAAAACCAGTATCCCTGATGGCAGTGCTCAGTTGGGTGTCTACTTTTGTATCTTCTTAATAGTATGCACCCTTTGCTGGTGAGATTGCATGACTGAAATATTAAGCATTTAGAAAAAAGGATTCCTCAATTTAAAAAAATCCCTCCCTGACATAAGCCATTTTAAAAATCTGAAAATTCCAAAGTGCCAGAGATGCCTTAAACTCCACAAATCTTGTGAAGTATGCACTGATTTCCAATGATTGCATAAATATCAGCATACAAATCCCAGGTTTATAGGACTAGTGTGATACAAACTGTGAAACTGAAAGTGGCTTTTTTTACCTTGTTCTTAGTTTTGCCATTGTCATACAAATTGAGTGCAGTAGTAATTAGCAGTAATGCTAATATCCTGCATAGTAGATAAGGTGCTTCAAATGAAGGACATGTTCATTCTATTTCTGGATGTTAAAAACTTTTTCACTTCGACTGTATGCATTAGTGGGAGACAGAGACAAATGTCATAACAAAAAAAAAAAATCTACGAATATCACATATACAATAATATAAGAAATAAAATTGCACATTTAAGATTAGGAGCCAAAGAAAGTTTAACTCCTTCAGTTTCAAACTGAAAATGCAGTAAAATTTCCACCTTCTGTCATCTAACACAACATGCCATGTGCTTTACAATCCAGTAACCACAGATGTAGAAATGATGTCTGCATTATTAGTTGCTATCTATCTAGCCAGCCTCAATTCAAATACATGCATAAGCAGTGCAAATAAAAATAAGAAAGTGGCCACAGACACTGACACAATCAATGCATCATAAAAATGATGAAAAGATCCACACAGTTTCAAAGGAAAAAAATATACAGGATGAGACTCCCAGCTATTTCAATGAAGAAGCAATGCACCATTAAAGAAATATTAGAAGCAGTGTAAACTGGATCTTCTATCAAAAGGAGTTTCTCAGTGTCTTGAAATTCCTTGCCTGAAATTCCTCAGAGTGTAGAGCTAATGGAACACCCTCTCATAAAACCTCAGCAATTGTCATATCTCAGGATAATGCAAAGACTGAATGTTTAAACACCATAACTTTTGTTGCAATGATGTTTGGAAAATCTCTAATAAAAACAGCTCTTTTTCATCTTGCCTGAGCAAAGGACAGGGTTGGTTCAAATATTAATGCTAAAACACTAATCATAAGGTACCGAAATTCAGCTTCCTGTAGGTAGAAAAAGCCCTCCAAATAATTCATCTTAATTGTGTTTAATTTAAAAATAATAAAAAAGGACTTAATGAAAACAAAGCTTACTAACGGAAAACATAGGTACAATGATCGCTGGCGGTCAAAATCCCAGCAGTTAAAAGCTTTGAAAAAAGGAATGGAGCACAAACCAGAAAACACCTTTATAGCACTATGCAAAACTCCCTTTTGTATACTGCCTGCTGTTCTGGTACTTGCCTCTCAACAATTATATGAGACAAGAAGGACAATTAAAGCTTGGAACTGCTTAAATTGATGAGGAGTTTTCAGCTTGGAAATGGGACAACTGAAGGGGGATATGGCAGATATGTATAAAAAAAGGTAAACACTGCGAAACTGCCTAGAAAATGAATGGATGCTTGGCTTCTCACCACATGAGAACAAGAGGATACTCAATGAAATTAGCAGGTTTAATGCAAGCAAAAGATGTGGGTTTTCTTTCACACAGCATAAGACAATAATAGCATTCACTGTCAGATACTGCTAGTATCATTAATACAGTCAAAAAGCAATTATACAATATCATGGAAGGAAAAAAAATATGAAAGCCTTTTAAATGTAAAGGCTCAGATTATGAATCAAGAGTTCCACACAATACAGATGGGTAGAGCACAGAATATACCCCTGCAAGCCTTCCCTGTTCTATTTTTGGCCTTAAATCTACCAAGGGGCAGTAGCAGACACAGAATACAGTGATATATTTCCCCTTGGTTTGATTCAGTGCTGGCACTCTCTTACTCAGGTGCCTTCTTCTTGTACTTAAAAATGAGCGCATACTCCTCTGCCACCCCAGCACAAAGTCAAGAGGTCAGTTTAAGCCAGCAGAGCTTAAGGTAAGCTCTTTGTGCTGGACCTGACTAAAAGCCTTCACGCAGACAGGGAGGGCAGAATGAGTATTTAATTGCAGAAAACCCACCACTGCTTAATCCATCTTGCTGCTGTGCCTGTTTGCCTCAGAGCTTCCAGCCTGCTCCTGAGTGCAGCTGAACACTGATCTAACCTGTCTGACTTTGCTGCAGAAACAGCTTGGAAGCTACAGCACACTTACAATTACCAACTACTCCTTGCCACCTCTAACCTGTATGAAAAGGTCTACCTGATTCTGCAAGGAGAGAGTCAGAAAACGTCACTGGGAAAGTTAGCCCTGATGGCACAGGCCAGAGCAGGAAGTCATAGAGTCAGAAGAAGCAGAAAAAGGAGAAAATGAGGACAAAGCAGGTATTTTTTTTTTCCTTGACCTGAGCTCAACTATGTCAGGAAATCCTAAGAATTTTATCAGTGAAGTGTTTGCTGATGAAGCAGTAAATCTTAACTTGCCTCCTGAGAAAAGGTAAGCCCTCATGGAATTAAAAAAGACAAAGCATTTGGGTGGTAATAAGGAAGCAAGCAATGATGCTGAAATGATAATGAGACCCAGATCTACTGATGGTCACTACACTGATATGCTGAACACCCAGTAATCCCCATTACCAGATACAGTTATAAATGTGTCTCCCACGTTGTGCTCCACTTTGCGCTACATAGCAGGGACTGACTGACACACACTTTCCTTTTCCAGCCTTTCCAAGAACCTTCATCACCAGCTCCTCCAGCCTCTCTAGCCTCCTGTGAGGAAACAGCCTAAAATGCAGTATGCTGCAGACATCTCCACTCCCAGAGAAAGGAGAGGAAGGGCTTTTTGCTGGGTCTCTATTCCTGGCTGTGGAGTGGACATATTCCCTTAGCTCTGGCATCACCAGATTGTGGAGGAAGGAGGTTATTACTGGGAAATTCCCTGCCTCCTGAAGCTCCACTGATCTCATCTAAGAAGTAAAAAAAGTCTAGTTTAAAAATATAAGGATCATGAAAAGTTAAAAGTGGTGCTGAGGAATTGGGAAATTATAGTAAAAATGAACAATTAGACAGAAAACAAGAGGTGTGCCAAGCCAAAAGCTTTCAACAAGAATTCTTCCAACTACGGTGTGACTCAGATTCTGAGCACAGAATGAGCACACGTTCCTTTTCACACTTATTTTTAGAGTGGAGGAAACAATACCCAGCTAGCTATGAATAAACCCCTACTTCTGCTTATTCAGCACCCTCATTTAGATTGATCTGTCTGTACTGTTTATATAACTTTGAATTGTTGAAGTATCAGTCAAAATCGTGTGAGTCAGCCACAACTCTAGGAAATGAAAAACAAACCTTATTTTCAGTTATTTTAGAAATAACTGCAGATGTTATGATGAATGATAGATTTCTACATATTGTTTTTGTGGTCACTCTATACCAATAATAAATTAAGGGGAAAGTGCATTGTAGTTAATTATTGTCTGGATCGAAGAATTACATTTGATATTTTAACACATTGCAATGAAATACAGAAGTTTAGTTAGGCAGAAATCAGCTTAATTTTTAATTACAATAATGAAGTTAATAAATGTGAATATTTTATTATTTGATTCAAAGATGGTAGCTGCATTTCTTTATGACTAGAGGCCTATCACATCAAAAAGCATCTGTTAATAGTCTATGTCTGTTTATACTCAATGTCCAAATCATGATCAGTGACAAGGGCTGTCCCTCAAGGGACTGTACTGGAGCCAGCTAAATATCTTCATCAGTAACATGGACAGTGGGATCAAGGGCACCCTTAGCAAGTTTGAACATGACACCAAGCTGAGTGGTGTGGTTGACTAGCCTGAAGGATGCGATGCCATTTAGAGGGATGTGGACAAGCTCAAGAAGTGGGGTCATGTGAGCCTTATGAGGTTCAATAAGGCCAAGTGCAAGGTTCTGCACGTGGGCTGGGACAACCCCCAGCATCAATAAAAGACTGGGAGATGAAGGGATTGAGAGCAGCCTGTGGAGAAGAACTTGTGGATGCTGGTGGATGAAAATCTGGACATGAGCCAGCAATATGTGCTTACAGACCAGAAAACAACTGTATTCTGGGCTGTACCACAAGAAGCATGACCAGCAGATCAAGGGAGGTGATTGTCCTCCTCTACTCTTCTCTTGTGAAACCCCACCTGCAGTCCTAGGCCCCCAACACAAGAGGGATGTGGACCTGCTTGAGTGAGTCCAGAGGAGGGACACACAGATAATCAGATATAAGGAAGAGATTTTTTACAATGAGGGTGGTGAAGCACTGAAACAAGTCGCTCAGAGAGGTGGCAGATGTCTCATCCCCGGAAACATTCTAGGTCAGGCTGGACACGGCTCTAAGCAAGCCAATCTACTGGAAGATATCCTTGTTTATTGCTAGGGGTGTGGGCGACATATCTCTCATGGTTTAACCCCAGCCAGCAGCTAAGTACCACTTGGCCACTCAGTCATTTCCCCTGTTCTGCTGGGGTGGGGAGGAAAATCTGAAAAAAGGTACAACACCATGGATTGAAATAAGAACAGTTCAATAACCGAAATAAAGTAAAATGTAATAATAATAATAGCAATAACAACCACAGCAATAATAATAATTAAACAAAGAGAAATAAAACAAACAAACAAAAAACCCCAAACAATGTACAATACAACTGCTCACCACCTACTGATGAGCATCAGCACAGCACAGCCCAGAGTAGAGATCAATGGCTCCTGGCCAACTCTCCCCAGTTTATATGCTGGGCATGACATGCTGTGGTATGGAATACCCCTTTGGCTAGTTTGGGTCAAGTGACCTGTCTCTGCTCCTTCCTGGCTTCCAGTGCCCGTCCTCAATGGCAGAGCATGGGACTGAAAAGTCCTTGATCAGGGTAAGTGCTATGGAGCAGCAACTAAAACATTGTGTGTTATCAGCATTGTTCTCAGACTGAAACCAAAACACAGCACTGCAACAGCTACTAGGAAGAAAATTAACTCTATCCAGACCAAAATCAGGACAATGACCTTTAAAGGTCCCTTCCAACCCAAACTATTCTATGATTCTATTCTCTAACAAAGGTGTCTGAACATCATCTACATTATAGTAAAAAAACTATCAAAATTCCAGATTTTGGAAGCAACAATGAAAGGAGATCTAAACCTAGTATCTCCACCTATAGTGGCCCATAGTCTTCAAGCCCTGAGACATCAGGCTCGAGTCTGCTGCAGTATGGAGTCCATGCATTGAGCATTCTTTGGATGCAAATTTACATGTAGGTTTCTGGCTGCCTCTGGAAGACAGCAGGACAGAAGGCCTGTGTTTTTAGTATTGCTTTTGGCAGGCCCAGCCTACTGGCAGTAAAACCCGTTGGGTAAGATCATGCATATTTGAAAATTTCAAACTTTGCATTAAATTTTCATGGCCAACATAGCCCAAATGGATGGGTCACAGACGTCTTCTTTGAAAGCTTTGGTATTGCATGCAATGGATGTTGAAGATAGGAATGATTCCTAAATGCAGCCTGCATGGACCTCCTAAACTCTGTGTAGACCTCCAGGAGCCAACCATGTTGCATCACCATACTCTCACTTTACAGTGCTGTCAGATTCACACATCAAATTCATACATACTTTGCTGAAGAATTATATCCACTCAATTCACATCTTCTTGTGGAAGTATTTTTTATAACATTTCTGATCACCTGTACATTTCATTTAGAGCATCCTTCTGTATGTCATGAAATATGTTCTGCAGTACAAATATAGAAGTACAGAATATTTTTAAACTAAAGGGCTCTCTCAAAATTCTTACAATCATCTTGTGAAACTTCCAAAGGGGAAAACAGTACATAGACATTGTTAAAATATAATTAATGATGTATTTTAACTAAATTCAAGACAATTACCACCTCCTTAAGGGAGCCTAGCAAACTTCTTTTCACCCACTCACCCTGAGTAATTTATTTTGACTGGTGACTATACTATAATTAGGGCTTTTTTAATCATTGCTGTAAGGTTGGGTGAGTGGATTCTGTTCTTGGGTTCATACATTTTCATGATGGTTTTGCAATGCGGCTTGATGGATCAAAGTTATAGAACTCTTAGCATGGTGCCAAAGTAAGTGGAATTTAATAATGAAGCCTGCTGAAGCCTTCAGATTTTAGATTTATGTTGCTATTATTTTTACTCATAATCTTGTGTCATTAGATGGCAGAGGGCAGGAAAAGTCATAGTTCAGAACTCTCACGATTTAGGCGAAAAAAGTTATTAAATATAGATTTGTGATTATGTTTTTCAACAACAGCTCCTAATGTCTATTGTGTTCTCAGGAAGATTTACAAGCAAAATTCTATTTTTACTAAGATCTTCACTGCTACTTTCAGTTTCTTTACTTTTAGCCAGAGACTGAAGATCCCAGAGAAATCTTCACCATTCTTTTAATAACTGAGCTTTTGAATCCTGATTGATTGGTTCCCTGAGCCTCACTGGTACATTAATGTCTGAATTAAAAATACAAATTAAAATTTATTTACTTTGGGAGTGCTGTCAGAATGAATTACACATGATATACAGAACTAATTCCATACTTGTTGGATATAGCAATCCCCAGGGCTACTTCTTATAAAGCCTGTTTTTCTCCCTTGCTATTTTCTAAGCATATTGGGCCATACTATACTATGGCTAAAGCTACCGATAAGGAATATCTTCCAGAGATCTCAGGGTTCTGCTGGAAAAGAGGGGTCAGAGTTATTGCCCATGCATTCTCAACAAACACTGTCCAGCTGCTTCCCAGATGTAGGCATTTATGATTCCTTGTGTTGCTGTGACTCTTCCTCAGGCAGAATTCTCATTTGGGTTGGTCTCTGCAGCTTCTGCTAACAGGCATTAGGCGGATATGTTAAGTTCTGTGTCAACTAATGACATTTTAATAACTGGCTTCAGGATTGTCTATTCATCTACATTAAAATTAAATCACTAATTATAGCTGTGGATTTTTGCCCAAGAGAGTTCTGGCCCCCAGTGAGTGCCATATCAGAGATAGTTTCTGAATTCACAAATACAGGAATGGAGACAGATGGGCTGTCAAACCTCCCAACATGATAGACCTGCTCGTTTCTTTCTATGGACCCTGACTGTCCCCAGTAAAAATATCTGGGTTTTTCCAGACAGACTGGAAGAGACTGTGAAAGTAAGGATATATGACTTTGATTTGATTTCTTAATTGGCATTTTTCAAGATAAGTATCAAATCAAGTTTTGCAGCCTTAAGGTACTGATAGAGTATATTGGATCTGCATAAGCAATGACCTAAAACAATTCTGATTTTCAGAAATTTTGAAGACCCACAAATGAAGGCATACGAAGTTAATACTCATTTAAGAAAGTATGTTTTCCTCTAAGATGTAACTTTATTGTCTAGTGTATTTACTTTATTCTTTAGTGCATTTCAGAGAGTTCTGACTCCTAAGTATTTTTCATCTCTTTCCACAGTTCCATCTCACACAGATGCTCATTCTTTTAACAGAAGTATTTTTTTTTCTTTTTTTAACTAGTAGGTATTTTTATCCTATGAATATTCTGCATTCCTTAGATTTTGTTAATTAATCTTTTAGCTATTTGCAGTGGCCCATCTAGAAATTGGCACATATGCAAGATTAATCCCTAAAAATTCTGTGTAAAAGTACAAGACACAAGTCAAAAGAACATTTTCACCTTTACAGAACCTGATACTGTCTGAAATCTTTTTATCATCCCTTTAATTCCTACCAAGAACAAACCATGTGAACAGATACAACCCTCTTGATCTCTAAATCTCCCACAGCTGGGAAATAACAGTTCTCCTCTCAGACTTGGGTATACCATGAGTTAAAGGTGTAAATACATTTCAGGTAAAGTAACTATAAACCATCCCATGTTAAGTCCAGGTGCAGGTGGCTATGGAGACAGAACTGTCTTGCTTTAAGACTCCTCAAAGATTAAAGTCCTGACCTTATTTCTCCCAAATATTCTTCTAGTTTGTATTTCTCTCTGAGAAGCAGAACAAATCAATTTTAGATAATGGGCTGGAAGAGAGATGTCTGCTTATCAGATGCAGCAGTGTGCTGCACAGACTACAGATCTCCCAACCACCAGCAAATATGAGGTGATTTTTAACTTCCAAGCTTTGCTGAGCGCACTGTACAAGAAATTAAAAATCTAGACAGGGCCTTTAAAAGGCTACTCTTACTTATTTAAAGGAAAATCGTGGACAAAGGGACAGGAATTAATAATTAATATGAAAGGGCATTTGGACTTCAAAAGCAAAAATCACAGAAGTATGATTGTAGTATACTGGAAGGAGATTGTGCAACAATACAGCTTGATAATACATATTTTATAGCATTTCACAAATTTTAAAGCAATTCTGGCATCTGACCTCATCTTCTAAAAAGCAGTAATACAATCTCAAAACTTTACATTCCCATAAAAGAGGCACAGTTCCATTCCTAAACAGTATATTCTTTGCTGCAGCTAAGCAGAGATGCCGAGATACTTCGTGCCACAGGGTATATATCTCCTTTTTTTTGTGAGCTGGCTGTTGTCTGAATTCAGCCCTTGCAAAGTCACTTGTTATTGTGTCTGATCCCTAAATAATATGAAGGAGTGGATTTTTAACTCATTTCACTTTTGCTGCTTAGAATTTAGTTGTCTAGTTTAAAGTAATCAGCTCTCTACCCATCTTCCCTGTGTAGTGATCTTAGGTGGGATGAATTGACCTCTGGAAGTGCACATGCCTTTGTTAATGACCCTACAAGAAGAAACCTTTTAGATGACTAATGATAGATGAAATGATTAGAAGCTTTAATAACCAAGGTCCCAACACACTGAATCATGCTATTGCTTTCTGCCACCATTTAAAGATTTAGGCTTAAAAAACTATGAGACTGCCTACTTCACTTGAACTATGATTTCGTATAATTTATACACTATTGCTAAGATTCTTGTAGAAGTAAAATTTCATTACCATATTACAGAACAGCTCGAGCAGAGTCCCTCCCTTTCAACAGTAGTGCCTACATGGTTTTACACCCTTACAAATGATCTGGAAAGAAAATATGGGAAAAGACTAATAAGAAATTTTTTCTGGAAGAAAAAATTATCTAATTTAGTCTGGGACATAGAAATGGATGTTTCTGAGGGTTCAGAAGGACTGAAAAAAATGAAAAAAATGTACGTGTATGGGAAGGCATTGCATTAGATGAAATTTATCATTAAATATAAATCAGGCAACCATCGGTTGTAAAATGAGTATTCTTTCTAGACAGATACTGGCATTACTGCAGACAGATCACTGTACACTAGCAGCTTCCTTCTGCTAAATGGTAAGCAAAGGCAGAACTGTAAACTGGAAGGCTGATTATGGAAAGAACAGAATGACATGTAATGCAAATCTTCAATAATGTGTTTAAGAACTTTATTGCATCCAGTACTGGCCCAAACTCTTTCAAGGAAAAAAATTACAGACATAAAGCATGTTCTGAAAAAACCAAATATAAACTTCCTACAATAAAAATAAAATTTATTTCAGTTGTCCAAACCAAATGTATTTATTATAGAATCATAGAATCACAGAATGGTTTGTGTTGGAAGGAATTTTAAAGCTCATTCAGTTCCAACCTCTTGCCATGGGCAGGGACACCTTCCACTAGACCAGGTTGCCCCAAGCCCCGTCCAACCTGGCCTTGAACACTGCCAGGGATGGGGCAGCCACAGCTTCTCTGGACAATCTGTGCCAGTGCCTCAGCACCCTCACAGGGAAGAATTTCTTCCTAATACCTAATTTAGATCTACCTTCTTCCAGTTTAAAGCCATTACCCCTTGTCCCATCACTACTTGCCTTTATAAAAATGCAATCTTCATGAAATAAGGTGGTAAAAAGGAAGGCATATGATAAAAGTAAATAAATATAAAAGTTCTTTAAAATTAAATATGAGAAATTGAAGGTCAGTGAGAGGAAGCACCTGCATTCAAAATGAATTAAACTGTAGAACTTCTGAAGTTTTTCAGATCAAGTCTTGAGTAAAAAATGGGTATAAGTTTGAAGAAGCTACAAACTAGAAGTTACAAACCAGAAATTTCTGAGAGATCACCTGCATGTCAAGTCAATTCATAGTTGCTACAGATCTACCTGAAAATACTGTGTGTAGGGGACCAGGGACCAGGTGAAATTTACTCAAAAATATATATTGTAGAGGTCTTATAGTCCTAAGAATTTCCTGATCTGTCTTTTGCATGAGACAAGATGCTGGATGGATGCCCCCACCCCTCTTTTGATCAGTGCTCTGTTTCCTTTTTTCCATAGGAGTTTAGGTGCATTTTAAAAGCTGCATTTATAGACACTTTATAAAATCTCACATTGGCATTTTCTGTGTTATAGTTGGAAACCTGTCATCTCCAACTTCCTTGACAACCTCAAGAAGGCACTCTAGACTGTTAATTTAATCTGACATTTCTTCAAGCCTGTTTTTTGGAGATAAAAAAAGAGATCCCTGTAGTCAATCAGGTTTTGTATTCATTTATTCCAAGCTGCTACCACAGAAGTTATCTTGCCAGTTGGAGAGGTATATAGGGAATCCTTGCCTTATGTGCCTAAAAAGGCATCTGCAGATTGTCCTGGATAGTCATCTTGCACAGCATGAATAAATTAGATGTTCCTTGTTGGTTCTTTCCTTAAGGAGACGTTAGAATAAATAAAAATACTTACAGACTCCCAGTAATTTCAGGTAAAGAAAACAGATGAAGTAACTTATAAAAATGACCCCTGAGAAAAATGATATAAATTCTGCATTCATCAACAGAAGGTTATTATTTTGCAACACTAATGTAAATAAATAAGGGATTTTTTAAGGAAATTTGGTTTTATACATCCTAAATACTAAGCAAACCAAAAAAAATTTAGTGGAGACTCTGTTCCCATTTTCCCTTAAAGCCAGTTTGATATCTTTTTCTAATGTGGCATTTTTTTAATCAATTGCTATCTACCACCTTGGTCCTGATACAACAGAGATATGGATTTTTACTTTTCTCATGGGAGTTTTAATCCATAACTTTACTACCAGTGGGTTCTTCTGCTATAACAAGGAATTTTAGCTTGTCCAGAGGTCAGTTATCACATGAAGATGCATGATGAGGCAATCCCAAGTCCTAAAAATCTGTCCTAGAAAAACCCCCACCTGTCAGGTAACATAACTTTCAGCCAGGAGAAAAAAAAAAAAAAGTTTTAAAACTAATTGATTCTGAATTACTCTGAAAAATTCAGATTAGAAACAAACTAATAGATATTGGGGACTGATGTAATCGATATTTTCTAGGGTGAGCTTAGTACATATCAGCAGAAAAACAGAGTAGGAAAAGAGACAGTCCTGGAGTCTCTAGCAAAATTAACTTGGCAACACTTAATGAGTCTTCTGGCTCCTAAACTATATAATCAGGCCCCTTCTGGCTTGCTCTTATTCAGGTCCCAGAAATCAAGAGCTTCACAGTGTCATTCTTCCAAAAGAAAGAGTGGAGGGTCACCTTTGTCCAGGGTTGCTTTCTGTGAGTGCAAGGTGAGACATTAAATATACCCTGACACTCCACTGCCTCTTTTCTTCGCCCATGAGGCTACCAAGAAACTGGCCATGAAGTTATCAAGAAAGTGTCATCACCACCATGAAAGCCTGTGAATACTGCATCCAACTGGTATTCTTTAAAAGTGGATAGGACTGCTGTGGTAGTGTGTGGGATATAGGTGCCTCCTACTCATTTCTCAGACATGACAGATTTGAGGCACAAACAGAAACTTTGGTCCCAAGGCCGTGGAGGTCTCTGCATGCACAGAACTGGAGAAATGCAGCTGCTGTCAGTGCTGATTCAGTTAAGTGTTGTTATAGAATAAGAGAATCAACTAGTTTGGAAAAGATCTTTAAGATCACTGAGTCCAACCTTTACCCCAGCACGGCCAAGTCCACCACTAAACCATGGCACTAAGGGCCTCATCTACATTTTTTTTGAACACTTCCAGGGATGGCGACTTCACCACTTCCCTGGGCAGCCTGTTCCAATGCCTGAGCACTCTCTTGATGAAGAATTTTTTCCTAATATCTAATCTAAACCTCCCCTGGTGCAACTTGAGGCTGTTTCCTCTTGTCCTGTCACTTGTTACTTGAGAGAAGAGACTGATCCCCACCTCACTAGAACCTCCTTTCAGGCAGTTGTAGAGTGATAAGGTGCCCCCTGAGCCTTCACCTCTCCAGACTAAAGAACCGCACGTCCCCCAGCTACTCCTCATCAGACTTGTGCTCCAGATCCTGCATCAGCTTCATTGCCTTTCTCTGGACCTGCTCCAGCACCTCAGTGTCTCTCTTGTAGTGAGGGGCCCAGAACTGAACACAAAATTTGACGTGCAGCCTCACCAGTGCCCAGTACAAGGGGACGATCACTGCCCTGGCACTGCTGGTCACACTATTTCTGATACAGGCCAGGATGTTCTAGGCCTTCTTGTCCATCTCGGTACAAGCTAGCACACGTTCAGAGGCAGTCAACAGGCACCCAGCACCCTGGGCAGCTTTCCAGCCATTCTCCCCCAAGCCTGTGGCATTGCCTGGAGGCTCTCTCCCCTCCTTTAACACCCATCTTGCACTCTGTACATGGCCAGATCAATAGTACTGGCCTTTTGCCCTACAGCTGCTGTGAGCCAAGTGCAGGACTAGGCACTGAGCCTTTTAAACCTCATACCACTGTCCACAGCCCATTGATTCAGACTGTTCAGATTCCTCTGCAGAGCCTTCCTACCCTCAAGCATATCAACGCTCCCACCCAGCTTGGTGTCATCCACAAATTTTCTGAGGGTGCACTAGATCCCCTCATCCAGATCATCAACGAAGATATTAAACAACATTGGCCCTGAGGGACACCAATAGAGACCAGCTGCCAATTATTGTAACCATAACCCTAACCCAGTGGTCCAGATTTTGTCTTTAATAAAAAAAGATACAGCACAAATTGAATTTACAGCAGTGAGAGCTGTAGACCCATCTGATCAACAGCAGAATGAACAGTTGCTAAAAGATGAACAGAACTTTCACTTTGTCTCTCTAAGATGACATCTAATAATTGCCTGAAGGCAGTTAGACTAATAACTAAAAACAAATGTAAATGAATAGTTATTCACAAGGTTGACTTTTTAAATAATTTCAACTAAAAAAAAAAAAAAAAAAATCCACCCAGAAAAAAGGGAAAAAAAAAAAAAAAGCCCAGAAAAAAAGCAATAGATGCAAGATCTGGGCTTTTTCCTTCTCTGCCAAGGACAGCCAAATATTTTTGATATGTGGCCTGCACAGTCATTACAGATTGAAGCCAACATGCACAACTGTCCAAGTGGTTCTTATCTCTTTCTTTCTCATTGACACACTGTGTTGCCCAAGGCTACTTTTTGTTGGCTGTCCTTGTTTTGCCTGCCTGCTTTATTTCTGATCCTAAAATCCTGTTCTGGAGTAAAATGACTTTTCTACTTTGTCATGGATACCTCTTGACTCTGCCCTGTGAGCCAGTGAAAGCCACAAAGGGAATTAGATGCAGAAACATGTCTCCATGTGGTTTTATTTCTTGAACAGTGTATGTGATAAATATTCTCTGGTAATGCAAAGTGCTGGTCAGGTCCCAAGGAAAGGCTAGAGGGTTAACCTCCAGTCAACACTGCTCTATGAAAACAGAAAACAAACCAGCTTTGTATTTAGGTGAAGTATGCATCTGCGAATGAAGGAATTTTCCAGTCTATGATAATGCAGTGTTTTTAAGACTTGTACAATTATTCATGTTTCCCCTGTCAAATAAAGAAGTCATAATCTCAAATTCCAAGTGTATGAAATTGCCCAATGTTTTAATTCTAGCAAAAGCATTTTCCAGGACCTTTATTCCATCATGGCTATCAAAGATCACCATAAATTAAACACATCCAGTGAGGTTAATGGATTTACTGTGTTACGAAGGAAATGCAAGCATTTAAAAAGTGAAACAAAGGGGTTTTTTTGGTGATCCTTGAATGATTACATATGACAGGACTCATCATATTTACTCTTGTAAATGGCAACTAATTTCTCTTTAATTTTCATTCTGGAATGAAAATGGTTGGGAGGAGTCACAAAGTAATAACAACCTTGAACACTTACGGAACACTTCACATTTCAAACTACTTCTGAAATATAAACCAATTAAGCTGTCGTTATGATTTATGCTAAAGGAGACAAGAAGTATATAAACAAAGTCAAACAGAGATGCAGGGCTCCAAACTACAGTTCTATGAGTTACGAATCACAGAAACAGCTTAGGGATGTAGAGCACAGGGGACTGGGCTGATCCTGGAAACCAGGAGATAAGACCAGGGAGAAGGGTGAGTAATAGCTAATACATTATTACCTAGTAACTGGCAAACAGTCACTTCTTTCTATATGCAACAGAGAACACTTAAGTACATCACTTGGCTAAACAGCCATTACCAGCTGTGCTGTTCATCACTGCAAACATCTATTGTTTATTAGCTCATTAATGGTTTTATTGAGACACCTGATTTACTGTTCAATCTGTAGACAGATCTAGTAGATCTGTCTAAACTGATAACCAAAGGGCAAAAAAAATCAGTACCCACACCAGACTACTAGATGATTTAAAGAGGAATATCCATGCTAGTGGTTCCTTTTAAAAACACATTGTTAACATCAGATGCATAAATGTTAATTAGTATAATGGCTTCATTCAGCAGTTTCTTTTCTACAAGGCCATTTGGAGCAGAAACCAGCTCTTCTGTTTGAAAAGACAAGTTCTTTTTAATTAGGACAGCTACTCCATTGGCACTAGTAATAAATGAGAGAAGAGATAAAGGTCTCACCCACCAGGATTTCCCTTTTTTTTTTTCCGTGTAGCATTCAGTATTTCAGACAAAAACAGTTTTATTCAGGGAAAAAAACCCACCAAACCCCCCAAAGTCCTCATTCTTTTAATTTTAATGTAGATATTTTGCAAACATTTATTTGCAGTCCAGATATTCTCACACGGTCATTTCTGAGATAAATTCTCCTCCCTGCATGCTTGAGTGAGCAGAGCAGTAGCTTTAGGTCATTGCTATTCCATTGGATTATCCCCCTAAGGCAGGGGTCTGTGCCAGAGTGAGACTAGTTAAGACAAAGCTTCAAAGACTATTTAATTTCAAGCCTTCTCTGCTTTTGTGCATCTCTCACCCTTCAATCATGCTCTGACCCTGTCAACATACAAGCATGCAACTGGGAGAGGACGGACTGCTCTTAGCAACGGTAATGCCCAATGCCTTCCCTAGTGCTGACATGAGCTTCAAAGCAAAGGGGCTCTGATTTGGACCTGGAGAAATCAGAACAGGAACAGACAGGAGTAGCAAAAAAATTGTGGGCTGAGGAGAAAAAGTCAGGAACCCATGGCTGCACTGGAAAGGCAGGAAACCTTATTATTCTTGACTAGACTGGAAAAGCCTTATGAGCTTTCAAAAGGTCATTGCCATCTTCCCCTCTTAAAAGCTGGGATGCTTTATGACAGAGAAGTTTAGATTCTTATGAATTCAGTTCTTAGCGATATTTCTTAACTCAATTTTTTTAACTGCTGGGCATCTGTATGCACTGGGTGTATGCAGCTACTGTTATTGGTACCAAAGGGTGGTCTTGAATCATCACTAAGGTAAAGGTATTAGACAAGCAGTGATGGGACAAGAAAGGATGTACCCACCAAGGCATAAGCCAAGATGCCTATAAAGACACTGCTTTTGATTCATACCTGTGATTCTGGGATAAAAGGCAAAAAATACCCTACATTTCATAGCTGAGGATACTCATGAAGATGCAGTTACCCATTTACCATACATGTCAGAGCAGCAGCATTCATAGAGGCTCTGAAGTACCATGTTGGTGCAGGTTCTAAGACTGACAGGTACAGGTCACACTCCTGTCCATGAAAGAGCAAAGGATGAAGAAGACTAGATATGACTATGATTAGACGTGGGAGTCAGGTCTTCAGCTAGCAAATAGGTATGAATTCCTTCCAGACTCTAGTGCTGGTCTGTGAGCTTGTGGGCAAAATGGGTGTGGAAAATCATGGTGTATAGTTTTCTACAGAAATAATAACTAGCAGACAAAAATACTTTATGGAGCAACTTGTATCTCCTGTTAGCACCATAAAGGATGACTGCTTATGGAGGCAGATGTGTGTATCTGTATATATATATGTTTACACAGACACATACGGTAGTAATGACATGCTTAGGCAAGATTTCTCATGCAATTACATGAAAGGGAGTTTTGAAAGCACTGCTTAGTTTGTCCCTAACTTGGTCACCATAAGGTGCCAGTGTGAACAGGCAGAGGCCCTTGAAGAACAACTTATTTGAGCCATACCAACAATCCCTTCCTAAGACAAAATACATCAAGGAACTCCCTGACATAGATCCAGAACCGCATTGTTGAAATTGGTATCTTTAATCCTACAAATGGCAACAAAGCTGAGCTCTTTATTTATAAAACCAGTATGTTCCTTGTTCGTACTTACGGCCAGTGAACACTTGATCAGACTTGTTTGTACTAAATACAATTATGGCAGGGCAAAACTCCAAAACTAATCATTTATTACGAACTGTGCAAAATTCGGTTCCATTCTAAAAAGCTTTGATGGTATGTGGACAGTTGTTACACCTGAACTTCAGCCAGCATGTCTAAACAGCAAAGTTTACAGAATTAAAGATTTGCCAGGTTGAAGTTACTACGAGCATCAGTGTAATGACAAGGTGATGCAGACATTGCCCCTGCTAGGGCTCTACATATACTCTGGGCAAAATTTATAGCAGATCAAAGGAATATGTTTTTACTACTGTAAAATAAGTCAGTGGCGTAAGCCCTGCTGTTAATGGCTCAGTGTCAGAAGATCAAAGGTGACAGGCACAGAGAATGCACAAGAATGAGATCCTCAGACAGAAGGCAAGGTCAGATGATTACTGAGCAAGGAAGAATTTACAGAGCTACTGTCAGTTCTGATTTTTAAGCTGGATGTCTCACATTAAAAGTGTCACTCAGAATGATTATAAAAGTTGCTGCTGTGTGCCATTAGTAAAAGTGCTGCGTTAGCACATACTTCATCAGTGCCTCTACTACAAAGTTTTTTGTGTTTTCTTTGGAAATGCTGAATTTCTATGCACATTTTCTTTGCAGAAGAACAGAATTTACTGCTTCTACAGATGTCATTGTCACTATATTCACTAGCCTGGCTGAGCAAGACCTATTTTTGTTTAAAGTTCCCAAAATAGCTTTCAGACTGCAGCAGGGTTGCAAGTTTAGAACAAAATCCAAGGCTAGTGTAGTTGTACCTGACCTCCATTCCTCATCATTGCCCCACTACTGGACCATCAGTCCCACAGATATTTCACAAGTGTTCCTAGCTTGTTTTGCCTGCAGCAGACCAGAGGGCTGTGAAGTACAAACTGCTCTGCTGGCAGATAAATGGGAACTAAGGGGAAGAGAGGGGTGGGAGAACACAATAGTGAGCAGCCAAGGTGTCCAGTTCTCTCCCAGGGCAGCTGGTGCGGGGGAAGATATCTGTCAATGCCCCTGCGAAGGAGTGAAATCCAGCTGTCATATGTAATTAATTCAACTCAGTGCACAATAAAGGATGCAAATGTATTTTAACCCATTCATTCTTTTTTGTCTCTAGCATTACCTTAATATCCAACTCTTTAGTGTTGTTTCTCTAAAGCTCTTTCAGTTTCTTGAAAGTCTGGACTGAATACAGTCATTTCAGGTTAGTAGTCAAAAATGCTTTCTGAAAAAGGACCTAAACATCCTTCAGACGACTGTTAAACAAAGAATGATGTACACTGGGTGCACTAGAGAAATGACTAATCGGCCAGAAACCTGAATAGTAGCAAGTATATCTAAACTGTATTGATTAGATATAATAGCAAAAAATCAGGACTGCTTGATTCTGCCATAATCTCCTGCAATGTGGAATGAGCCTTGGGTGACACGGTTTAGTGTGAGCTGTCCCTGCCCATGGCAGAGGGGTTGGAACTAGATAATCTTAAGGTCCTTTCCAACCCTAACTATTCTATGATTCTATGATTCCATTAGGCTTGGGACAGGTAACTTGACTGCTCATATGTCAGTCTGTATGTTCATTAAATAGCCAGACTGTTTATGGGAGATGAAGATGTAAACCAGAAATAACTGGTGAACCAGTGGTTAGAGACCCTTGGACAAAATCCATTCTGAGATTTTATTTGAAGAAATTGAAGTATGGATTGCCATGAATATGGATGTTTCTCCCACCCAAGTGACATGGTTTATAAATTGCCATGCTGATTAATCACTTGATTGTATTTTTGTAGGAAAAATGCAGAAACCTAATTCATTTTAAAAATATTTTCCCTTGAATTTAGGTTTTTGCATAAGAACTTTCTTCATGGAAATTTTTGAGCTAAATGTAACTTATCTGCTACCAATGAAGATGTCAGTCACCAACTGAATAGCAAGCTAAACACACTAATAGCCACATGTTATTTTTCCTTTTGCTTACCTCTCCAGACGTAATATTACATTAGATAAAACAGTTACTGTGCAGAACTGGTTTTGAGGAGGAAAGCTAGATGGCATTTGTCATTCTGCTGATAACATTTTAATTTCAGTAATAATATTTGAACAGAGAACTTTTTTCTTAAGGAACAGAAAAGTAGTCAAATGTGAATTGTTTTAGCACACCTATCCCTAAGATTTCACATACTCGCATCCTGATATTTTTAATTTGGACTACAGCTTTTTAACAAATGTATTATGAAAGAAGCATTTTGTCTATGCATGCTTTGCAACTTGGAGTTGTTTCCTGTGCACACTAAAAATCTTTATTTTAAAAAAACTCCAAAATATTAGTACTTATTTAAGCCGACTGAAAATGAAGCAAACTCACAGCCAATGATGCTTTCTACAGAGTGGAATGGGGAAGGAAGGACAGGAGAAAAAACAGAGGGAGCTTTTCACTGGATGAAGAGGTCAATGCATCTCTCAGCTCCAGTCTATTAGACACCTCTGGCACTGCTACTGTGTTGGGAAGGTGCAACATTGACAATGCCAAATACCTCTGGCATTATAAAAGCAGAGAGTGCTCCAGTGTTCTTTGGGATGTACTATGTAGGTTTTAAATGGACATTTTACATTTACAGACTAAACAGACGGTGTGTCCTTTAGGGACAGCCCTATTATTCAGTTGCTAAGCAGCCAAAATCTCACATGCACATGGCCCATGTGCTACTGTGCCTGCATCAGACCTCAGTGTAAACACACCTTCACGGCTCCTGGCACACAGCAGATCTGCCAAATCTGGCCATGGTGCAGTGGGATATGCCTGCAGTCCACCTTCTGGCAATGCCCATTTAACCATACAAGCCCCCAACTATACTCAGGGTAGCTCTTCATGCTCAAAACTTCCTGTCCCACAGTGTTACATCGGTGGCAGTACATTGGGAATGCCAAATGTATTAGATAGCCCCATCTGCTGTGGATGCAGAAGGTGCCAGAAATAGATTTCACTCATGATGCTATGCCACATCACTGCCCCAGGCAAGTCACAACTTCTGACCTGCAGTTGGAGAGAAAAAGGTCTTCTGCCATAAAAGGACTCCAGATCTGACCCTGTCCAGGCTGTTGGCATTTGCCACTGTTGGGGATGTACCAACACAATGAAACAGTCCTGGGAGAAAGGTTCTGCAGGAGCTAGTGCAACCTGAAACAAGCTGCCTCTCTTCTTCCCTATAGGAATCTTATTAATTGGCATGTATTAATCTTACTAATTCCCTATAGGAATCTTATTAATATTCAGGTTCTCAGACTGTGAAATAGCATGGTACTTTCATGGACACATCCTTCTATGAAATTCCCTCAATTAACTGCCATTTGAATTGTTGCCTGTCAAAGTCCAATTTTAGTTTAAAAAATTCAATACCGGATAGCCCTGGGTATCTCACTAATTGACTTCACTGCTAAAAGCATGTACTCCATGTCTAATCCAAACAGGTTCATGTTACAGTGAGAAGATCATGTTATACTTTGGCTGTGAGACTGAATAGCTATTTATTACCTGATATCTATTTTTACAAACACTGCAGAAGTACTTGCGAAGTGTGACAAAGTCACCCCTTCAGCTTTATTTTGCTAAGCAGGTCTGAGTATCCCACATTAATCATGTTTTCAAGTCCTTTAATATTTCTCATGACCTCTTCTCCAACTTGCCATCTTCCTGCCTGAACTGCATGTACCACAACTGGATGGAGAGAGAAAGGAGAGTTTCAGGAAGCTTCATGCATAAAAGTGATGTAAACTTCTAGGTCCTACTGGCCAAGTCCTTCAGTCTACAGCCATATTACCGCTTTGCCTAAAGCCAGATTCTTAATGCCCTTATACCTTTTAACTGCCACCAATTATGGGAAAACAATCATGATGTGTATAAATATGCCCCAGACTAATCATTCCTTCATTTAAAAAAACAAATTATGTTTACAACCTGCTATCATTTACTTAGCTCATCTAATGCAGGTGTCTCTGAATCATTTTCAGAAACTGATTGTGTTGAACCTGCCATTTCAACAACCACCCTCCACTCGATAAAACATCTGTTCACAGATGTTTGGATTTTGGTTTTTAAGACTGTGTGGTGTATGATTCAGTTAAACAGATATTAAAATCACACTAAAAGCATTGAAATTTACAGCCTTTGCCTAAGAGAAAACCACATTTTTTTATATGCTGTTTTATATCTACTGATAAGAAAGATGTCTGTGTGGCTGTGTGTTGCGCAGAAGGAGCTGTGAGAGTAAAATAAATTAAGTTTAACAGTGTCAAGCTAACACAGACAAATAAATATTTGAAATATTTTGATTCCTGAGAAGTCATGAGAAACCTTCAGAGAGTTGGATGTGTTCACATTTACATAAGAGGAAGACACATGCCAAAACCTTAGAAAACAATGGAATGTGTGTGTGTATATATATATAAATATATATATAAAAGCATGAATTCTGTCCTGATACTGACAGCAACTGCATGACAAACTACTGGAGCAAAAATGGTACATGCATGATATTAGCTACGTCTACAATTATGTAACTAAGAATAAATGATATCTAATATATTGAATGCATCATAGACCTCTGAAACACTGTAACCTTGACCAAGAAAGCACAAATTGCCACTAATCTGACTTTTAACTGATGTAAATATAATTCTTTACACTCACTATAAATATCTCTTTTCAAGTGCTCAAGCAACAAGTACATTCTGCATTACAGAAACTAGATATTTTGGCTCCTAGTTAGGCTATCAAAGTAATTAGCTGCTTATTATCTATGATTTATTGAAATAAATATTTTAAATAAAATATTTATAAAATATTTATATGCTTGTAAAACACATAATACATTATATGTGACCAGGTTTCATTCATGTAGTTGTACACCCATCCAGTCATAACATACTCGGATATTTGGTTATAGGCAATAGTATTTGCTGTAGTAGAAGAAAGATTGGGAAAAGGTATTTAATCTGCTTGGTCTGCTGCAAGCTATGCAGATGAACAGTTTTTATCTGTTTAATGTGACTTGTTAATGAAGACACCTTCACAGATCATGCTGAGAATATGCTTTATCAATGACACATTAATAAATGTAGCTGAAAAACTACTTTTCACAAAATAACTCAAAAAGCCTTAGTGGGGAAATTTGCCTCAGACACTAACCTGATTCTGAAACTTGTTCATGAAAAACTAGCATCCACTTCTCACATTAATTTTGAGTGGGCAACATAAAGAAGAAATATAAGAAGGAGATAAAAATCAGTGTGTAAACAGCAAGCCTTGATGTTAGGAACGTATTTGGTTTTATTTAGGAATAACTGCAATACCCATTCTCTGTAAAAAGTTTTATGCTTTTTAGTCTTCCAAAGGACTGCGCAATATTTATTATTTATTTAGTACCATTCATCTTCCACGTGCTTTAATATCTAGAACATCACAAATGAGACAGAAAAAAACCCACAGCATTATCTAGTTTAGTCCCTACCAGTACACAGTTTTTCTTTCATTGCAGTTATGGTGCTTTTCTGAGTCTATTTTAAATATAATTAAAGTATAAAACCAATCTTAATTCATCCCTTTTTGTATTCAGTTGCCCCAAAAGAAAGAAAAGTATGTAGTTAAGATAAATTCTGTTGAGAAAGAAGAAGTCAGAATCTAACAAACATAATTTGAAAAGAGCACTTTACACATTACTTATTCAGCCACTGACTGAATACTCAAATTCCTCATAGTAAGAAGTGGGGAGACGTTGCAACTCAGAAGTGTTGCACTGAAAGTGACAAAACCATTCAGGTTGCTTTGCTGCAGTGGTTCTTTGTTGTCAATATTTCCTGCCCTTAAAGAATGAAGAAAAAATATCACTTTTAGAATAATTTTACTGATGATGCTTCAACTTCCTTTTATGTATAGTTTAATTCTCAAGAAGATAAGCTTTACATGACATAAAGCAATCTAGTGGTGAAATCTCTCATGTTTCATACAGACTTCATAGCTTTAGACTAGCTTTGCATTCATTCTGGTTTTCATTTCTATATTCATTATAATTGCTTTTCAAAAAATACATATAGAAGTTTTCTTAAAATAAATGTGGTTTGTAAAGAGCTCTAGAGGGCTTTAAAGAATGCTTGAAGATTGATTAGATTAAGTCAGGAAACCTTTCCAGGCATGCAAAGGTACAATTGAGGTTGTAGAGAGAGGTGAGCAGAGGAGGACAGTTCTGGAGAGAGTGAAGTGTATTATTCCAGACATGTTCTCCATTCTGCTTAAACGGCGATGCACCACAACGATGCATGTACAGAAAAAGGCCTGAGAGGTTACCTAAGACATGTCTGGAGAGACCCACAAGTGTCTCCTGTATGTTATCTTGAACATTCCCTTCAAAATTCTAGTCAAATTGAAAAAAATCCCAACAACAAAACAACACCACCTCCTCCCCCTTCTCCCCCTTCCCAAGTCACTCAGGCTGCTTTTGAAGCATCTTGTATAACTCTTTTTCTATTTACAATGAAAGTTTAGGATTTAATTAACTCTGGTTTTCATCCCTGATACCTTCCTCTGAAGTTGTCTTTCTACAAGTCAGACTCAGAGTGACACTAGTGTCCTATGTACCGAAATAAAAAGAAAGTGGTTTCCTAGCAACAATATTGACACAAAAGCTCTCATGACTTTCTCTCCCATTCCTGTGTCTTCTTAATGGCTTGAATAATCCAAATAGCAGAGAAAAGCAACATGCATCTGATCTCAATGAACTGTAATGGCTAGAGACAGCATGAAAGCAAGCAATGGTATTTTTCCTTTTATAAACTAGTGGACCAGATGATTCAGGTCCACCAGCATTTGGAATTATTCATATTATTTTCAGTGAGACATTTAAAGAGATACTTTCTTCTGTCAAGTTGTATGCAAAACATTTTTACACTTAATTTTTACCAGCAGTTTGATCTGACAGCTATAATATCTTTAAGATTAAGAGAAGCATGGGTTATACCTTCAATACCATCAAGAGATGGGGAAAAATGTAGCAGTTTATTAATGGACTGTCAAATGGAGTGGCCATTTGAGTCCAGTGCTCTGAAGAAGGCTCAGACCAGTTTGTGGCTGGTTGGCCTTCAGCTGGATTTTCTGCAGACCTGTTACCAAGGCATCAGTTATGACTACTTCAGGTTTCTCTTTACGCTTCAGCTCATTCTACAACAGTCATTCCACCTGCAGATTGATTTTTCCAATAGTTATGAATGTTGTAGAAAATATAAGGGAAACAAAATGAGAAAAACAAATTGTAATTGTTTGGATGGAGTTGTTGTGAGTCTGGTTTTGTCCATAGCGTTCACAGTACTTCAGCATTTACAGTTACAGTTTAGCGTCACCTTTTATAAGATGGCTCACCCTGTACAGCTATAGGCATCTTTGCTGTAAGCATAGGTGATGAGGACTGTTTCTTCCTAATATTATCATGGGAACATGTACCATACTTGGGATGCTACTGGTGGATGTAGTCTTCACCTCTACTTTTACACCAACTGCTTTTCTAACCTTTTTTCAAAGAATGTCTATCTAAGGAACAAAATAATGCTGTAATTTGTGTAAAGGAAACTCTCTCAAACTCCAGCCATGACTAACTACCAAAGTTCACTCCAGAGTCTTGCTACTAGATGCTGGATAAAATGTAGTCCACAAGGTTACCAATTACAGAAACTGGAAACATTGGTCTGCAATAAAGCAGAAAACAGAGCACTCCAAATCTTCCATTGTTTAATTCTACAATTGCAAGCTAGAGGCATTTGACACACAGCCAAATACTTGTCAAAGATTTTATGTGATAAGCAATGTGTAATTAACAAAATTCTTTGCTGGTTCTTCTGGGACTGACAGAACATCTAGCTATCATTAGCATTCACTGGATGCCAAGACCAAATGTATAAATATTACATTATTCAAGAATGAATATAAATGAAAAATGAAGTATGTAAAACTAGAGCATGAAGTGAACCTAGAAACATTTCAAATGATAAAAATGGGGGCGGGGGGGGTAGGGAAAAACTCAGTTACTGCAATAGAATGTTCATTGTTAACAATAGCAGAGGCTGACACTTCATTTCATTGGGTGGGATTGGGCAATTGACAACATCATCTGAATTTAGGTGTCCACCTTTAATGTATAAACTCCAAGGATACACAGTATAGACCAGGATTACAACCCAGTTGACTAAGTGCAAGTGCTGTCTTGCAGCTTTGGACTCAGTAAGATATCTGGGACACTTACACAGCATTGGAAGTTTTGAAGCAGGATACAGAAGACATGTGCCCTTCCAGAACAGCAGCTCAAAGTCCAGTGAGAACACACAAATCTGCATGTACATTAGCATTTGAGTTCAGGTCAGAAGTACACATATGATGCAAACCCCCCCATTATTCCTATTAACAATGCATCATTGTGCATGTGAAGCCATCTCAGAGCACATAAGCTGTACTTCTCTCTTATGGAACTAACCCAGAAGATGTCCTTTGACCACCAAAGTGCATTCAATCTGCAGGACTAGAATAGAGCGTAACCTTCAGGACACACACAGTGCAGGCACTAGGGCCACAGCCCAAGTATGCTTCTGTTTACAGATTTGCTCCTATCTTACCATAGTACCTGCTAGAGCAAGAACCGACTATGATTTTCCATCTGATACGACAGCCTTTATTTAAGCAACTGGCCGGACACTGTCTGAGATGAGGGAATGACTTGGTCCAGCCACAAGTTGACATCTAGTGGCTGACCAGCTAAATGCCTCTCCAGGCTTCCCTTAGCTAATTAACTGGATGTCATTATCTGGCAGCAGTGGGAGATCGGACTCCTAGATACAAGCGTCGTAGCACTGAACTGACTCCCATCCTTTTTTGTCAGCATCACAAAAACTTTTAGGGACAATAGCTTTGTTACTATCCTCACCAACGATAACTACAAACTACAGCCTTCCTGGAAACGTGCTCTGTTGGCAATGGTTGAAATGGTGTGTGTGATCTTTGATATCTGGTAGGTAAGTGGAGACCTTTGATGTTCTTGTCTAGACACCAATATCCTTCAAAACCTCAATGCTAAATATCAAAAAAACTTCAAAACAAAAATCAAGTATTACTGAAATGCTAAATAAAAAGAGAACAAATTGTGACTAACAATATAAACAAGAGACATAAGGGCAGGTTATTGCCTATGAAGCCCAAATTTCTGCTGTTTGTGGCCAGATGTTAGTTTCTGTTGTGATTTTTCATTTTGGCTTAAGAGTTTTAATTTACAACATAATCAAAAGTTGCTCAAGTCTTGTATAAAATGTAAATAAACAACACTTATTCACTACGTGACACTAAGTCTTGTAAAATAAACACATAAAAATTAGCATTTTTGATCAAAATTACAGATGGGAAAGATTTATTTTGCTTTTAAAGCTGGGTCCCAGAGACACTTAGGATAATTATTTCCCAAAAGTATTTTTTCAGTCTCTGCTTTAGTCTACTTTCCATTTTTAAGTGAGAAATTTTGTGCTGCTTCTTCTAAAAAACATTCTATACTCCAAAGGGTTTTGCTGTCAGAAATTAACCCTGAGAGCTAGATGAAATCCTTCTGTTTTAAATTTAATCTGCCCATTCTACTAATACCGCTTCCAACATCCTAAACAGCCTCTCCTCTTTGCTGACATTTGCACTTTTCAAATATTTGACAGTGTTTTGCAATCACTTTTCCAGCATAGGTATATAGATCATTTTTTTCATTACGCAGATCTCTCCAGACATGATTAAAAATTGAATAGAATAAATACATAAATATTCTGAGTAATCAGGTAAAATTCCCAATCTACCTTATACACACTGTTTACAGATTACTTCTTTCACTGGATTTGTTTCCCAAATAATATCATAGAGTGCAAACTTTAAACAGCATTTAACAGAAAATCTTCTAACTCACCTTGTCACTTCAAAGATTTTTGCCACAAGTATTTTCAATCATCTCAAGTGCTGGACACTTTTAATCTAATGTAACTGGATTCAAAAATTGGATAAATCTCCAGAAATTATACCATAACTTTAGTTCATGCTGAGATAATTGATAACAAAACTGCTTAACACCAGAGATGTGACTCCCCATACAGGATCCTGAGTTTTGACATGCTCCTGTAATAGAAAAAACTCTGAGGATATGAAAGTGTATGAGAAAATTTATGGACCTCATTAAGTATTTGCCGTAGAATATAGACTTTCTCCTAAGCACTTGTGGAAAGATTTTTTCTTCACGTTTAACTACTTTCTTAGCTTTATGATAGCAATTTCCTACTAGTAACAGGATGCTTCTAGTCATGTATTTTCCACATTATTTCATGCAGACTGCATTCAGGTTTATTTCTCAAAACAGTAAGTTATCTTATGTGCTACAAATTTTATATTTATAGTGTCATTATACGTTCACCAAATATATACTCCATGATCTGATTTCTAAACACTCAATCCATTCCTTACTGGAATGTGCACCTTAAGTGTAGGGCACTATGAAAATGTAAGTATTGATTTTGGAATTCATATTTTAAACACACATAGAATAATTTTGAACTATCTCATGACGCGTTCAACATTTTAATTGAATGTATCAGTAAATGATGTGTGGCAACTTTGCCTCAGCAGTAAGATGACTACAGAAAGACACTTTCCATTAATGACTGTAGCTGCTCCTGTATGAGACACACTTGGGAAGCCTTGTTATACTGCTGATGCAATTGCACCCATGACACAAATGTTAAACTGTGGATATGAATCTCTTGAATGAGACTCTTGTAAATCTGTCGAGAACCCAGTCCCACTTACTTCCTCAGTTGTACGGCTGTGTTCACTAATAGAAGTAATTATCTTTGTAGACTTATAAAATGCATGTCTTTAAAAGGAAAGCCGTTGCTTCTTTAACTCCAGTTTATATAATTAGTTAATTGGCCCAAACCTGTTTATTAGATAAAGCAACAGTGACTATGAAATTCTGAAAGGCAATACATAATTTTTTTAGCTTTAGATGTTGTACTCTGCGTGTTAAAATATTCAAGAACTACTCTAAATTACCTAGAACACAGGAGAATGCTCCTGTACCCTCTATAGAACACACAAAGGAAAATCACTTGGATATCTTAATTTTTTTCCTTAACTATGAAATGATTGAAGATTATTCAAAATTTTTGTCACAGTAATTTGACTGGGAGTGTGAAAAAATATACTTCACAGCCCCCTCAACTAACATGACTGCATTAGCAGAAGCCTCAGACTGGACATATTAATACTAGCAAAGAACATATTCTGTTGGGACAGTTTATCTTATTCAAGGGACCAGTGGGAGTTCTGTCCTTACAAAACCTCTGTTGCTAACATAAGGTGCATCTTCGGAAGAACATTTTGCTGATTTGAATATATCAGCAAACATGTTTTGGTGTAAGGCGTCTTTAATTCAACAAACACCACAATTCAAGCTTTAACAGTTTTACTGTATCAATTAATTAAAATTAACTTACATCATAATTATGATTAATGATAGCAAAATATTACCTGATATTCAACCAAAGTTTTAATCAAACTCCTGGAAATCTCAGAAGTACTGTACATATTTCAGAATCAAGTGCTTTGCATCCCTTGGATACACAATTTTCTATTTTTTCTCTCTTGTAAGAAGGTTTTTCTAATATTGAAAGTGCTTTCTAGACCTTTTTGGAACCTTTCAGGTTATGTCTGTACATCTTCCCTTCTGTATCTTTCCTTCCTTTACTCTCTTGCTAGCCTCTCCTTCTGTCGTTGTTGTTCTTAGCTATTTAGAAAAAATATACTGGAGGGCAGTGGGGGAAAAGAAGCATGTTTTCTTACTAGGGGCAGTTTGATTTGCCTGGAATCTAAATGAATTGCCTTGGATAGCCAAAGACCAAGTGCTTAGATATAGTTTCTTTTTCACACATATGTTTAAAATCTCATTTTCTTGCTGTGCTGCAGAAGCAATACTATTTCAGCCTCATTGATGTCTACTTTAGTGAACTTTTTCATATCTTAGTTCATCGCAATTGCAATCCTTGCTCTCCAATTATAGATGAAAGGCACTAATTTTCAGTTATTCACTTATGGTTCATGTGAGACCATTCAGGAAGGTATCTGTTGTGTAAAAATACATCTTAAACACAGATCTTCAAAAAAGCTTACACATTTTCTAGAGGAAAAGATATCATTGCAATGTGTACCACACAAGTATGAGAAGAGACAGAAAACTGCAGTCTAGAAAGTATAATAATAGCAAAGTCAAGAGAAAAAATGTCTTATTAAAAAGTATCTGAACAGGTGAAAACTGGAATATTTTTTGAAGATGACAATATGCTATTCATTACTAACAAATGGTTTATATGAAAGCAAACCATAACTTTAGACATATAAGTTCTTCAGGGATTTACGATATTTAGCCCTTCTGGCTCTTCAGAAGGTAGCATTACAACACTTTGGTTGGAATTAGGCTTAAACATTGCAAAGGGGTACTTTGTACCAGCAAGTATCACCCCCGAGGAACTAATAAAATAAACAGGTAAGAAAGCCCCTCCAAGAATGACTTGTATTTGCTGCAATGAAAACAAGAGTGTGTCAAAGAAGGAGCTGTAAGTCAGTGAAGGTTTGCAGGAAAAAGATAGCATCAGCAAAGGACAAAATGAAGCAATTCTAGCCAAGACAGAGAAAGGACATATGCTGTACTTGATTTGACTTGCAAATACAATATATCAGGGGAAAATTGCTGGCACAAACTGAAGTTATTAATAAGTAATGATAGCTGGTATCCAAGCCATGCTGGAGGTACAAGGAAGGCCTTGTGCCGAGTGAGATGTGTCCAGCCTGCCTTCGTGGGTGAACAGTCTTTTTCTCAGCCTTTCTGAAGGGGAGGGCATGCAGTCGTGCTGCAAGACCCCATTCCTCTCAGCAGCAGGTCTGGGTGAATGGGCCAGGGGTATCTGGCCACCATTACTTCAATCTTCCTCTGTACAACAGAACACAAGGCTTTTCTAAATCCATTCCAACATGAAATAAAGAACAGATGGAATAGCCTGTGTGTTTGTTTTCTGAAGGAAAAAAAAACAACCAAAACCACTTGCTGCTGTAATAAGAACAGTTCAGATTAACTTTTTTCCACCTTACATCATCTACATAAATTTGTAGTACCTCAAAGTTTTTGTTTATTCCAGACTAACATTCTGCAATTTCTCATCACTCCCTAATGATATTTAATTTTAATATCACCTTACTCCCTCTAATGTAATCTCTAAATATTTCTTCTTTTAGTCTGTCCATTTAATTTTTCACCTTGGTTCCTCTTCTCCCTTACTGCAACGCTTTGTGATGATGTTACATATGGCAAACCCTTCCAGAATCTGTAAGGACAGTGTTAAAGCAGTAAAGCTGGTGGAGAAAAGTCAGTGAGCACTGACAAAGATCTGCAGTGAAATGAACTGCTGATAATTTACACCTTGGGTCCAAAATTTGAAGCCTCCCAGGGCCCAAAATAAATGAAAAAAAAAGACACATATTGAGAAAGAATAACATCAGAATATATGGACTTATTCTAGGAATACCTACAAAGTATTTAGGAATAGTTCAGTAATAGACTTAACAAATTACAAGTCAGAATGCAAGGTGGAAGAATCAGGGAAGAATACGATCATTACCTCATTTAGGAAGGTCAAACCCAGACCAGGATCAAAATGACTTCAGATGGCCTCAGTGGATACAAATAGGAACAGTGATTTGGCACTGTACAAAAGGAAATCTCCAGACAAGTATCAGGAAGCATTTTCTCACCATAAGGATGTTAGATTACAGAGTTGTCTCCCAAGGGAGGTGGTGCAAGGAGCTTCACTGTATGAGTCATTTAAAATTAGACTGGAACAAAGCACCTGCATATACCGCGGGCAACATAGCTTTGTTGGCAGGCAAACAACCTCAATGACCTGACAAGTCTTAGCCAGCTCTCTTTTCTATCATTGCATTTAATTTTAGTCTGTTCACATTAAGGAAAATGAGCAAAAATAGCACTCTGTAAAGCACTTGTATTCGTTTCCTGAAGTGACTGATTACAAATGAAAAATATCATAAATATTCAGATATCTGCTAGGTAAAATTAATGATTGACTGCACTATTCTCTGGTTTGTATTATTATTTAGGATATTGTTTTAAAGCATTCCTCCTGTCCCCCTACTGAAATGACAAATTTTCCTTGCCAGAAGGTAAGCCAGCTGGGGGTAAGCAAATACATAAACAAGATTTAGTTATACCTGGAATGATTCTGGTTAGAGCATTTATTTTTGGACTCCTACTGCTTGAAATACCTACCTTTGCAGACACTCCTTGAGCAATGCCAAAGTAAAAATGGTAGCAGCAGAAAGGAAGATAGTACTGGTAGAAACCACTCATATCTGAGAAGCAAGACATCCTAAATTTGCTCCCCTGAGTTTTTCAGCATGTATTTCAGATTACTGAATAATATTGGCTTTTCTTTCAATTCTTGCCATCATGGGCTCAGCAGAGGAAGGAGAAAATTAACATTGAGTTTTGGGGGAGTTTACAGGAAAATATTACAGGAAACATGTTGAGAACTGATTCTGAATTCACTTCTGCTACTGAAATTAACTCTCTTCTTTATTATGCTTTATGGTTATTGACAATGAATTAACATACCTGTAACTATATTTGTGGAATGTGGGGCAAAAAAGTAGAATTGCAAAGAGGAGTTCAGTGCTTCCAAAACAGAGATAACAGGTAATCTCCATTGCAGAAAACCAGTGTGTGACCTCTTGGACACACACGCAGTGAGGATATTTAATTACATTGTTTGCAGAATAGCAAATAAAATATCAATATTTTATGAAAGAGGGACAAATATTCAAGAACACATTGGCCCACTGTTCTGACCCCAAAATGATGCAGGGCTTTAAAATACACTTCAAAGAAAGAGAAATGCTAACCTGATCTCTTTCCAGTTTGAGAATATTACTTGGACCCTTGTATAGGAAGAGACAGTTCCTTCAGCTTAGCAGAACAAGGATGATTTGAAAGGGGTGATGTAAAAGTGAAATGAAAAATTAATTGGTACTGAAACATCATGTTTAATGCCATTTCAGACATCAGTCTGTCCTATGTAGCCTCTAGAAACTGCCCAAAAAATGAAAATTTTTCATATCTTGAAGTACCACATGAGCAATATGTTGGATACAATTCATACATGATGGTACCTCAAGAATGCAAACAAAAATTAAGTTCAGGCCTTGGAGTTACTACAAATGCAAAAAGTCATGTAAAGGAAATCCCATAATGACATAAAGGGAATGGCAGGCTTGTAAGGAAAAAATTCTATGAAGAAGAGTGATGTTCTAGAGCAGTATATCCATACGAAATAAGGACATGATATTCTATGATTGTGAGGTAGATCTTGGTCAGTTTACAATAGCAGAAGGTGGGAATCCGCTCCTTAGTAAGAACCTAATGAGAGAGGAGGCCTTCATGGCAGAAGCATGATAGCAGGATGGCCAAACTAAGAGCTTTAAACTCAGAATAACAGGCAAGGTAGAGATTCTTCAACAAGCGAGCAAGCTGTGAATGGGATAGGCAAGCTAAGAGACATGCAAGATGGGAAAAGAATAGTCACAGAAATCAATAAAAAAATGCTGAAGTGGCATCACTTTAAGCACAGGTGTGCAAAGAAGGAAATCCCTGTGGAACAATTCTCTTGAGACTGTCCTGGTGAATAAGCATGCTTGGGCCTCTGAAATACTTTGATGCTAATGGATGCAGCAGTATCTGAAGGGGGCCTATAAGGATGCTGGGGATGGACTCTTCATTAGGGACTGTAGTGACAGGACAAGGGGTAATGGGTTCAAACTTAAACAGAGGAAGTTTAGATTGGA
>JANRGW010026863.1:0-15051 GCA_024733675.1 Psilopsiagon aymara | reverse complement strand
AGGATCACCTCCCTCGACCTGCTGGTCACACTCCTTTTGATGCAGCCCAGGATACAGTTGGCTTTCTGGGCTGCAGGCGCACAGTGCCGGCTCATGTTTATTTTCTCATCGACCAGCACCCCCAAGTCCTTCTCTGCAGGGCTGCTCTGAATCTCTTCTCTGCCTAAAATTTATTATCTAAGTATGTTTAGTTTTACATCTGAAAAGATCTGCACATATTTTGCCTTTCAGTTAAGTGATTTCGTAGCAATTGTTAGCATTTAAAACTGAGCTTTGCAGTTCGGTGTCTTGAAATAACATCTGACAGTTCTAGGAAATTCCTGTTAGAGGTGTTAAATACCCCACTTATGAAAGGCAGTTGCAGTGGTCACTTTTCTTACTGATTACCTCGCATGTTTGCAGTGCCTTTATCACTGAGCAGATGGGTTGCCTACTAAAAAACTACCACTATGAAAACTGCTTATCGTAACCTTGGAGGCAATAGGGTTGAAGCATCCAGACCTTTGCTCTGAACATGTCTGGATGTTTGACCACTTTGCTTTGAAAAATGAGCTATTGGCTTAAATTCCGAATGGTGGTTTAGGCATCAGGAAAACGTTGAAGGACTAAACAGGAGGTGTACTTACAGAAGGTCTTGAGTACATGGCCTTGCACTGAATGTACTTTGTATTTATTTTTTTTTTAAGGACTTTGCTAACTCTTTTAGCCTGCTGTGCCTTTTAGTGAAGGCTGCTCACTCACTCACTTACTCTTGCCTGCTAATGTACCTTAAAGATGGTACAAGATTTGAGACAGAAGAGAGGACTCAAAAATGCTGCGTAAGAAATATGCCACATGAGAAATAAGATGGGTATAAAGCTGAGGTGACAGACCCTGCACAGTGCTAAATGTGGGCTGTCTTTGTGTGAGAGGAGATACAAAATGAAGCTTCAGAAGACCAAACAATTCCTGTCCTGGGAGAAGCAGCATCATTAAGTAAGTGGCTGCTTCTCTCCACATGATGCCTGGATAGCTTCACCACCTCGTTGTTAATAGAATTTTCTGTAATAATTAAATAATACTGATTTATAATATTTATGGTATTTTTATTAATCACATTAAATATTTCATTATAAATACTACATTAATTGTAGGATTCTAGAATGTTATCCCTGAATATGGAATCCCTGCAGTGGGAACCAGAGCTGGCTTCACAGTCTGTGTGTTTGCTAAAGCTGCATGGTGGTACTCAGTCTCAGTAGTAGTAACTCTGCTGATGATCTTGTCTTGCTGACTTGTTTACTTGCTACAAAGGTATGTCTGTTACTATTACCTTGTTGCTATGTAGTAAGTGCAAGTAGGTAGGCTATCAATTTACTTTATATTGGCAAAGTGTAAATTATAAAATAAAGCTAGTTTTCTGTAGTGGCTCTGATTTAAGGGTAATACTGGTATGGCTTTTCAGTATTGTTGCTGAGTTACAGAGTGAGACTTCACTCCATAAATGAGAAACCTCAGTCACTTCTCATGTGAGGGTGAAATGCAAGTAAATGTCACTAACTTTGTCTTGTTATTGAATAGGTTTAAGTGGAAATCCAGCAGATATAGAAAGGAGAGAAGCAGTTTTTGGGAAGAACTTTATACCTCCTAAAAAGCCAAAAACATTTCTTCAGTTAGTATGGGAAGCACTACAGGACGTTACACTAATTATATTAGAAATTGCAGCTGTAGTATCCTTGGGCCTTTCTTTTTACCAGCCTCCAGGAGGAAATGAATCATGTAAGTAAACCTTTTAAAAAGTAGGTATCTACCTGTATTATACTTCTGACTTTTCTCATCCAGCATGCCTATAGTGTAAATCTGATAGGAGACAGTAAGTCAGGGAAAAAGCAACTTACTGTTCCTTATTGAGAGAATATTACTAAAAGTCTAGCTTACTGTAGAAGGGCAACATGAGATTTCTGTGGTCATGATCTGGTATTATTCTGACCAAAATAATGCAAAGGTGAAGTTCAAGCAGCACAAACAAGGACTTGCCTTAAATCCAGTCATATTTCTGTGCAAGTGCTTTTTTTAGCTTTGCCTCAAATATTTAAGTAATTTATAATTTGTGGTCATGTGCGTGCTTTGAGGAGTCAGCAAGTCTTAAATTTTCCTTGATTTGCAATATGATACTGGTAACTTTCTAATTTAGGTATTGATGCTATATTTATACTTCTAAATGGAAAATGTAGGGATCTGGCCTTCATTGAACTAAATTTTTGCAATGATATCTGGCTTGCTAAGATAAAGGTGGAGGGAAAATGTTGCGAAAGCAGCAGGTGGTTAACTAATCGACTAGTATGACATTCTTATGCCACCAACAAGATAATAAAGACAAGTAACTTTCTATATCAACTTCTCTTACATTCAGAGAAGCAGGGATGTAAATTCTAAGCAGTTTAACTTCCTTGAACTGCTCTAGCTTTCAGGTTATTTAGCTTCTTTGTTTGTTACCCTGACTAAAAATAAAGGTAAAATTGCGAAGAAGGCTAGCATGGAAAATGTTTAGCAACAAATAGTAGTTTCTTCTTCTTGACAAAACTTTGTTGTTGTTGAAATAATTATCTGCGTGAACTTCCTTAAATCTAAAACCTGTTTTCTACAGTATGTGGATCAGTAAATGTTGGTGAAGAAGAGGATGAATCTGAAACAGGTTGGATTGAAGGAGCAGCAATCCTCCTATCTGTAGTTTGTGTGGTATTAGTGACAGCTTTCAATGACTGGAGTAAAGAGAAACAATTTCGGGGATTGCAGAGCCGTATTGAACAAGAACAGAAATTCACAGTCATCAGAGGTGGCCAAGTCATCCAGATACCAGTAGCTGACATAATTGTTGGAGATATTGCACAAGTGAAATATGGTAAACATATTTTTAAAGTTGAACTTTCTTTTATTTTCAAAAAAGGAACTGCAGTCAACATACCCAGTGATCTCTCGTAGGTGATCTCTTACCGGCTGATGGTGTGCTCATTCAAGGAAATGACCTAAAAATTGATGAAAGCTCACTGACTGGAGAATCTGATCATGTTAAGAAATCCCTGGACAGAGATCCTATGCTGCTGTCAGGTGTGTAGCATTTGGCAATTCTTCAAGAAAGTGGTTCGTTTGTGGGGGTAAACTGTGATTATTTAAAATGTTGCCGTATACAAAAATAGTGCTTTGTCATACTGAGTAGACTCTTTAGCAACTACACAAACTGTTTGTCAGTTTTATGGTTTTCTCTTCCAGATAGTTTTGGCAATTAAAGCTCTAGGAGAACATAGTGCATATCTATGTGCACATCTTACATTTGTCAGCACAAAGTTTGGGAGCTCATTTCCATTGTGCTTTGCTGTATAACTGCTCAAGTCTCAATGGAAAATCTGATTCAATCTTTCAGGCACACACGTGATGGAAGGCTCTGGAAGAATGGTAGTAACTGCTGTAGGTGTAAACTCTCAGACTGGAATAATCTTTACCTTACTTGGGGCTGGAGGAGATGAAGAAGAGAAGGAGAAGGAAAAAGAGAAGAAGGACAAGAAAAGTAGGCATAATCATCTTGGATTCCTGGGGGGGAGGGATGAACTCCTGAATGTTACTTTGTGAAAGCATGTTCTGGTCATCCGGAGACAGAAATCTTTTTCTAAGTCTCATACTTTCAGTAAGTTTCACTGAAAGAAAACTCTGGTCCAGTGACCTGAGAGTACACTACTACTAATAGCTCTTGTTATGTGGATTTTTAATTAAACTTCAGATCTCATTGAGCAATTAAAGGTTGGAAAGTTTAAAACTGTTGACCAGCCATACCATCTATAAACTGTTAAACTGCCATCTTCTGTAATTTAGCTGCATACAACGTGAAGTGCATTCATGTCTAATAATAGCAAATACCTGTTTGTGGCAAACAGGTTACTACCAATAATACCACTGAAGTATCTCATTTTGCCTTTGGCAGATAGAAAATGTCTTTTATAGTAAGCTCTTCTGTGATAGTTAGAATCATAGAATCAGAAAATGGTGAAGGGAAAAGTTTGTCATTGTTATTGCTGAGTTTGTGGATATCTTCAGTTCATGTGACTGATTTTGCTAAAGATGAGCTGCTTCTGCTGCTCCTTTTCTTCTAGAGCTGAAACTGAATGCTCAGAGTTACACACAAGGCAAATCCCTAGTGGCACTTTTCTATAAACTCTATATTTGGAGGGATGAGAGCCTTTCATAAGGCTTTCAAATGGGCTATCTTCCTTCTTCTGAAGGACTTGCTTAGTAGCTGGAATTATAAGGTCACTTATCTAAGCTATAGCATTTATCCGGAGAATCAAAGCTCTAGAAATGTCAACCAGTAATGTCTTAATACTGGCTTTCATAAGGCATGTTTAGGACTAAGCTGCACCACAACAGAAATTTTCTTAGCTGTTGTGAAGTCTACTGGATGGGACTGATCCTGAGGATTTTGGCAAAAAAATAGACTTTTTCATCAGAAGAATATGAAACAGTAATAAAAAGCGGTACGGAAGTGTGCTTAGGAATCTTGCTGGCCTCCAAACTAAAATGACAATTGTTGAAATGTGTGCTCTGTGCAGAAATTAGGAGTAAACTGTGCTTTTTGTTTTGTTCTAATCCACAAGCAGTTTACAGTTCTGACCTTTCTTGAAAACTAAAACAGTAAGCTTCATCAGAAGTAAAGTACTGGAATTGGAAGTTCAAAGTTAGTTTGAACCTCAGGCGTGGTAGTGAAGGTAAATGCTTCCAGGGATTAGTGAGAAACTGTTTCCATCCTTTGCTCTTTCCCTTGTAGAGGAAGAAGGAAGCAAGCAATAGTACCAGCTGCTACAGGAGATATTGGAGAAGATCATAGGTTTTATTATTATCCTGACAGCGTTTCTTATTTAGAAGCAGTATTTTTGATGAGCAGTGTTTTGGTGTAACTTAGTGCCTGAACATTTAAGGGGCTCTTTCTGTCTCCCAAGACACACAACTTCCTCTTTCCCTTAAGTTAGGTGCCTAATCAGATTCTCCTTGGTAAAACTCAGGTTAAACTCAATTAGCTTCTCTGCCAATGTTAAGGAGATTAAAGTGGCTATTTTTAGATGGCTGTGTATGGCTTGGTTCAGAGTGAAAGCACAAGGAGTTAGAAGTAACTCAAGTGTAGAATTTTGCTCTTATAAGAGGGAGAGGGGAAATAGGAAAGAATAAATACTAAATTAGGATACAATGATGAGTTCTTGAGTCTGAAGTGGCTTCTTTTCTACTTTCTGTAGAGAGTGAACGTGCTTTTTTTTCTCCTCCTCAGCTGTTCTGAGGATGCTTGAGGGAAGATCTTATGTATAGCAATCAGACTATGTCTAAAGCAATAATACTGTGAAGGTATTAAATGCCATTCCAGACAGGCTGCTTGATATTTTGATTTTCTCCTACCTGAGTGCTCTTGCACATTTCAGTCTACATAACTTAAGGCTGAAGACTTAATGGATTGCCAGTGGTACTGAAAAGTTCTGGGTTTTTTTCCCCAAGTTCCTCAATTCTATGCTTTCAGTTCAGGGTATTGCAGATAGTAACTATAGCCCTTGCTTTCTCTGTTAGGAGAAATGTTTGTTGTCACTTGCCAAGGTAGTATCTAAATCTTTTTCCTTCAAAACCCAAATAAAAAAAGGTGGTGTATGTTCTCTCTTTCCCTTCTTCCCCCCTTAAGCTACACACGATGTGTCAGTCTTCTAGTTACTTTTAATGTTTCATCCATTGTTTTCTTCTATTATTTCACTGTCCTTCTTTTTGATCTCTTGAACTCTGTCTGAAGAGAGGTAGGAGGGATATTTTATTATGAACGCGAACTGTTCTCTTAGTTGGTACGTTGCCTATAGATTACATTCATGCTTGCGTAAATAGGATTAGCATAGATCCAGTAATCTGGTGCTTTACCTCCATTAAGCTTTGGTGTGGATTTATAAATATTTTATACTACAGTAGCTTCTGCTGTGTTGAACAAAGCACTGCTTCTGGAAATGAGATTCTGTAGTTTGTTTGCAGTAGTAGTCAGATGAAGTTGCCAGGTGTTGGGAAGAGCAGGGAGCAAGACTGAGGCCACCAGAATCACCTTAGTGTCACAATTTTTTACCCTAGAAAAATTGTTGGGCGAGCCTTCTAAAAGCTTTCCTCACAGGTAATAATATCTGTTACAGTAATATGTGCAAGCTCAACTATGGTAGCATAACTCAGCAGCAATCTTTTCTGGAAAAAGTAAAAAACAAACAAAAAAGAAAACCCAGAAAATCCTGATGCAAACTGTTTCTGTGAGTTCCGCTTTTAAAGCTTCAGTTATATGATCCCTCTGTCTCACATAACTGCTTGTTTCCACATATGGTAATGTATGCATTATATATAAACAGAAATACTGAGATGAACTCTGCATAGCCAGTTTAAACCACAGCTTGTTCCCCTCTCCAACAGGTAAAAAGCAAGATGGAGCTGTTGAAAACCGTAACAAAGGTAAATGCAGCTTCTCGGATCCTTTCTTGCCAGTCCCTATTTTCTGAGAGTATATGTAATAACGAATACATACTTTCCTAAGCAAATGAATATTTAAAACCAAAGTGCTTATGCTAAAGATGGCACAAGTGAATCTGTCCAAAGCACATGCTTAAATGAACTTGGTAGTCTCGGCATAGCTACTGAAGTGACCTTTGCCATTGATTTTCAAGCTGTCTTGTTGAAGTGAGTTACCCTTCACTGGCTACCAGATACCCACCTGTTGTGGTTTAAGCCGTAAATCAGCCACGCAGTTGGTTCACTCACTCCCTCCTCTTTCTTCCCCCCAACTCCCAGAGGGATGGGAAGGAGAATCGAAAGAATGCAACTCCCACAGGTTGAGATAAGAACAGTTTAGTAACTAAGGTATAACACAGACCACTACTGCTACCACCAATAATAATAATGACAAGGGGAGAGAATACAACAGCTCACCATGTATACCCAGCCTGACCAAGCAACGAACCCCTCAACCCTTCTGGGTCAGCCCTCAACCCTTCCGGGTCCCTGCCCTCCATTTTTACATCCTGGGCATGACATGCTGTGGTATGGAATACCTCTTTGGTCGGTTTGGGTCAGGCGTCCTGGCTCTGCTTCCTCCCTGGCAGAGCATGAGGCTCAGAAAGGCCTTGGCCAGACCAAAATGTTCTAAGTGATAACCGAAACATTGGTGTTACCAGCACTGTTCCCAGGCCGAAAGTCAAAAACACAGTGCTGCACCAGCTACTGAGAAGGAGAAAAGCGACTGCTACTGCTGAAACCATGACACCACCCAACTGCTCTCTCACTCCTGCCTGCCTCATCAGGACAAGGCAGAAAATAGGATGAAAATCCTGTGGGTTGCTGTGAGGACAGGGAGATAATTATTCATTATCTTCACAGGCAAAACATACTCAACTTGGGAGAGATTAATTTACTGCCAATTAAAAATAGAATAGGATGTTGAGCAACAAAAACATCTAAAACAACTGCCCCTTTTCTGCCTCCTCTTCCTTTCAGGCTCAACTTCACTCCCAATTACCCCTGAGAAGTGCAGTGGGATGGGGAACAGGGTTTTTTGGTCAGTTCATAATGTTTGTCTCTGCTCTGTTGTCCTCACACTCTTCCCCTTCTTGATCACAGGGTCCTTCAAAAAGGACTGTATCCTACTGGAACTTTTCCAGTGTGGGTTTTCACAGGCCATAGCTCCTGCCAGGAGCCTTGCTCCATCGTGGGCCTTTCACAGGCTGCAGCTTCTTTCAGGGCACATCCCCTTACCATGGGGTCCTCCATGGGCTTGCAGGTGGAGATCTGCTCCACTGTAGTACTTGGTGGGCAGCAGGAGGACAGCCTGCCTCAACATGGTCTTATCCATGGGCTCCAGCTCCCCTGCTGCCAGCACGTGGGCACCTACAACCAATATATTTGTTTAAACATCCATGTCTAGCATGGTGCCTCTGGGTACAAGGTGCTACACAGTACTGATGTTGGTAAGCTTTGTAAGTATCATTGATTTTGGGGGTTCCCCAGTGGATAAACTTAATTTCATCTTCTAGCTAAAGCTCAGGATGGTGCAGCCATGGAAATGCAACCACTGAAGAGTGAGGATGGTGGGGATGGAGACGAGAAAGACAAAAAGAGAGCAAATTTGCCAAAGAAAGAGAAGTCAGTTCTTCAAGGCAAACTTACAAAGCTCGCAGTTCAGATTGGCAAAGCAGGTATGATGTGTCATTAAGCTCCTTATGTTGATATCGTGTGCTTGAATAAAATTGGAATGTGTGCAGTTTGTGAGGGGATAACTGAAGTAGCTAACCTTGACTGGTTTGATTATTTAAGTGCAAAATTCCAGTACATGCAAATATGCCACTGAGTGTGCTGATGGCTTCTCAGATTGTCATACAGTTAGCTTTTATTTTTCCTTGATTTAAGTAGACTCAGGCTTTAGAGTGCCAGCTTCTGGAAGAGAAAATTCGAACTTCATAACACTGGACAACTGTTATGAAAGATTGTTTTTAGATGAGGCATTTCTTGATGTACCTAGGGAACTATAAATTGAGTGAAGTCTGGAAAATGTAGTAGGGTCATGCAGTTTATCTCTGGTACTTCCAGAGGTGTAGATGTTTCCACTTACCATATGCCTTACAGTATGTAACAGTTTTGGACTTTACTAGCCTTTAGCTTCTGTTACTCTTCAGTCAGCTAGTATTCAGCTGTCTTCATAAACAGTTGCTTCTTGAAAGTAGACTAAAGCAACAGTGAATTTCAGTGTAATTTTTAGGCTATGTTATCTGGCATGTAGAGGTTTAATTAAAATATTTGAGGGTTTATTTTGACCTATGTGGAATTGTTGAAAGATTTAGGTTAGGACTTTCAGAAGTCTTGTAGCCCAGCCCACAGCTCAAAAAGGGCTGACTTCAGCATCTATGTCATATGACAGTTACAGTGTGAAAACAAAGCGATTAAGTGTTTAGCTTTAGCACTCTAGTTATGTATAGGAATGTTAATTTTCCAGGAAGACTTGTACTGACAAATGTGGTATAAAGCTTCCATGGTATGTTAAATGTGAAGTATTGTTCTTATAGCACTTTTTTTGTTTCATAAGGCTTCTCTTTTCATTTATTCACTTTTTGACCCATTGTAACTCTCCACATATTCTTAATGCTCATCTACTTCACACATGCATTTTTCTGTCCTGTACATGCTGAAGCACTTTTTTATAAACAATTGACATTCTTCATACAGTGAATTCTGTTCCTTTATTCCAGCTAGATGCGTTTTTTTCTTCACTGTTTTTATGTGATGTCTTAAGTGTGCTGCTTGGCTTGCTAGTAGCAGTTCTGGTTTGTCTTCCCAGTTATTCCCAGTTCACTGAGCACCATGCTTAGCTGCCATATTTAATCCCAGCTTCAGCAGGAAGCAGGGTACAGACTGTCAGCAACTTTCTCTATTGGCTAATTCAGCTGTACAGTCATTCAAGGTCTGCTGAATCATTTCAGTTCCTGTTCTGCTTAGTCAATTGACATTACATGTTTGACTGTCCTGATCATAATTAGATCTTTCACTTTTCAATTTAATGGAGGGGGGGGAAGATATTGGAAGTTTCTAAGTGAAATACATGAAGAAGTACTTGAACTGGAAGTTGGAACACCTTTGAGAACTACCTCAGTATTTCCTGATTTGCCTGTTCAAAAATTAAATGAAGTAATTACTATTTATCTCATATAAAGGCAGAAGTATTTGTATTTGACTTATCCACAGTCTGTACTGCCAGATATTTGAGATACTTTCTGACAACTGTTTATTCTCTTTTTTTAACAAGGTTTGTTGATGTCTGCAATTACAGTCATTATCCTTGTGTTATATTTTATAATTGATACCTTCTGGGTTCAGAAGAGACCTTGGCTTGCTGAATGTACACCAATTTATATTCAGTATTTTGTGAAGTTCTTCATTATTGGAGTTACAGTTTTGGTGGTGGCAGTACCAGAAGGTCTTCCACTTGCAGTCACTATATCTCTGGCTTACTCTGTTAAGGTAAGTGAATAGGTATGGAACAGATTTCAAGGGTAGGTGGGTATATTAATCAGCTGTAAATCTCAGTTTAGGTATGGTGCATCACATACATAACAGACTGGGGAGAAGCTGTTCATGTTTCCCTGAACTGCGTAAGTATTTTACTGAGTATCTGAATACACACTAACATGAGCAGTGAGCAGTTGCAGGCTGTTGTCACCATCTAAAGATGAATGGGTTTAACTCACAACATTGTAGCATTTGCTTATAATAAATAATGTGTTAGAATTTGTAAATAGCAAATTTTTCTGTAAAGCTGAACTTCTACCTAACTGGTATGTAAAGCAACTGCTACAAAAGTTTCCAGATTGATTCTCCTTGAGGATTGAATATTGTAGAATATACAGCTTTGTGTTTATTTTTCAACATATTTTTTAATTCGTGCTCGTTGTTATCTAAATTTTCTTACTGCTTCCTCAGGCTGGGACCTGTTTTTACTCTGAAAATCTAATTGTGAAGACATGGCTGTTTAGCCTGTGTTCTAATACTTGCAACACTGACTAGTAGTGGCATTAGCATTTTATCATTTGCATACTACCTCTTCAAGGTTAAAATACTATCCAAATCTGTTAAGTAAAGAATTTAAAGAGATATTTGGCCTATGAAACTTACGTAGTCCTCACCATCTTAGCTGAAACATTGGGCTCCAAGTTTGTATTTGATTTCAAGTCTGACTTTAGCTCCTTGAAATATATGTCACCTGATGTTCAGATAAGTCTGTGGCGCGGCTTACTTGATCTTTCTTATAAGCAGAAAGATTATTTATTTATTTATTTAGTTGTGTCTGGTAAAGCTCAGTCTGTATCTCTCCTCTATTTATAAGTATCATAAGTTATTTGCTCGTAACAGTCTGAATAGTATCGGGAGTCAGCGAGACATGCAGATGTAAGGGATTAAGACTATGAACCTTTGTCAAAATGAAGTTAACTGTGACATAATAGAGTTAAAGGAATCCTGAATGAATGTGGCAGCTACAAATTCTTCCTCAGTAAGATGCTGGATGACTTAGGCTCAGTGTCTTCTGAAGCTGCTGTGTAAGACTGGACATCCTAAATGAGAATATCTGAAATACGAAGTAATGGTTGTACCTGTTGACTGCTTTTATTTCCTTAGAAAATGATGAAAGATAATAACTTGGTGAGACATCTGGATGCATGTGAAACAATGGGCAATGCAACAGCTATTTGCTCAGATAAAACAGGAACATTGACCATGAACAGAATGACAGTGGTCCAAGCCTACATCAATGAAAAACATTATAAAAAAATTCCAGAACCAGAAGCTATTCCAGAGAAAACCATGGCTTACCTTGTGACAGGAATTTCCGTTAATTGTGCTTATACTTCCAAAATACTGGTAAGTGCATGTCTTCACTCTAATCAAGGTAAAAAAAGCTTTCTCAAAATTCCCAAATTGTCTGGTGGCCACATGGTAGTCAGCTAAGTGTGTGTGACAGAAAGCAGCATAGGGTATTTTATATCTGCTGTAGATTGCTCAGGCATTCGAGTGTAAACTGCAAAAACCAGCTTATTTCAGTTAGAACTGATAGTTCAAAAATACAGTCTCAGGTAGACAAGTTCACAGTTACATCTAAATTTGTTTTTACAAGTGGGGCTGTTAACTTACTTGAAGAACACCTTGGCTGGGTTTGAGTGCTACTCCAAAGTAAGCGTGTAAGAGAAGCATAACACCAGTTGAATGGAATGGGGAAATGCAAGTACGATGAGGATACTAATGGGTTTTTATTCCAAGTACTGTTGTGTGAGTTTGTAGGCTTTAGAATTGTAACGTCTTTGCTCATACCTTGTTTGAGACTTGAAAAATATTTTGGAATGAAAAGAATAATGGACCATTACACATTTTAAGTACTGGACTAGTTAGCACTTACGTGCATCATTTTCTGAAGCTACATAGCTTCTTTGCTGTAGTTATTCCAATGTATTGCATAACTTGCATTCTTTTCTGCTGGAAAAATAACTCATAATTAGCTTTAAAGAATAAATTAGCACTTCAGTGTTTAGTAGAAGTCTACACTATGAGTGCTTTGTATAGCAATAGCAGTAAAACCCCAGTCCAAAAGCTACTTTTCAGCCAGTCTGGACCTGCAAGAATTTCTTAAATTGCAGTACTTAAGGTGGCACATCAAGACTGCCAGCACTGATTCCTGTGAAAAAAGACTGTAATACTACTAATAATTTATAGCATATGAGGAATTTCACAAGCTAATTTTCTAAAGATTTTTATATAGAAATTAAAAAAAAAATGCTGCATGTAAACTCAACAAGTCCCTTACTACTATAATTTTAATCAAATTACACCCAAGGCAGTCATAGTTAGTCTGTTTCACAGAATGACAAATGTCTAAAAGGAATTCCTTGAGATCTTCTTGTCCAGCCCCCCTGCTCAAAGCAGGATCAGTCAGAACACATTGCTGAGGGCTGTGTTCAGTCAGGTTTCAAGAATCTCAAAGGATGGAGACTCTAAAACCTCTGGGCAACCTGGTCAAGTATTTGACCACCCTTAGAGTAAAAAGGTGTTTCTTATTTTCAAATAGAATTTCGAGAGTTTCACTTTGCAGCTGTTGCCTGTTGTCCTTTCACTGTGCACCACTAAGAATCCTGGCTTTGGCAGTCTTTACCATTGCTCCACCTGCCTGCCCCATTCAGGCATTTAATGCGTACTGTTAAGTTTCTCCCCCAGAGCCTTCCCCAGGCTGAACAGTCCTAGCTCTCTGCCACTCCTTATATGTCAGGTGCTCTAGCCCTTATATGTCTCCGAGGCCCATGGCTGACTTGCTGCTGAATGTCCATGTCTCTTTTATTGGCAAGCTTAGAACTGGATATCTTAAACTACACATTAAAGTGAACATTTTGAAAATGTGAGCATTCAGTACAGCCAAATCCAAGATGTTGCAGCTCTGAAAAATGAAAATGGATCACTCCCGTATGATTAATACAGTTCAGCTCTAGCTGCTTGAGGCATGTGAGGCTGACTGTTTCAGCAGGTTTTTTGCTACAAACTACACTGCAATGTTAGAGCTATATAGGTTCAGGAATAACTTGAGAGAAATTTTTGCATTTTACTTACAGCACTAGTATGTGCATATTTCACACTGCTGAGGTAAGAAACTTGTTCTAGCACTAAAGGGTTGGAAACTTGTTTCTGATCTCTTTCCAGTTAAATAGGCCATAGCCTGGAAAACAGAACATACAGTGAGACTTAAGAAGCTTAGAGACTTAGGTTTTTCAGTGGAAGGCTAACAGGTGAGGTGTTCGCAGTCTTAAGTCATTGAGGAAGGGAGTCATTACAGGAAAGGACAATTAATTTAGCAGAAATAATGCTAATTTATGTAAACTTACTGTGTTTATAACATGTGAAGTAATTGTTTAGGAACTGCACTCAATCAGATATGTATTTCAAGTAATGGAAAATACCTTTTAGAAATACCATGTTACGATTTGATACAAACTTAATGAGTGATTTTTAAGTCTTGAGAAAGGGACTGAAAGATCCTAAACAGGTGCAGAAGTTACCTATAAAAGCCAGCAGTATGACTTTGACTCATGAGTCGTGAATTTATAGAGTAAGCACTGTGAAAGTGAAACTTCCCCATCCCACAGTTAAGCTTGGCCTTGGCTTCTTTTTTGCTAAATGCTGTACTTCAGTGGTTCGTAAGTTAACCTCCTAATCAGTGAAGTTTCTTGTTGTTCTTGCAGCCTCCTGAAAAAGAAGGTGGCCTACCACGTCATGTTGGAAATAAAACTGAATGTGCCTTGCTGGGATTGCTCTTGGATTTAAAGCGTGATTATCAGGATGTAAGAAATGAAATTCCAGAAGAGGATTTGTACAAAGTGTACACCTTCAACTCTGTTAGAAAGTCTATGAGTACTGTCTTAAAAAACTCTGATGGCAGTTTCCGGATATTCAGTAAAGGTGCCTCTGAGATAGTTCTTAAAAAGTAAGAACAACTATTTTAATTCAGCACTTAAATTTGGCTAAATGTTCTGACAAGTGAGGAGACTGAAGTGCTAAGCAACATTGTGCCATAGCCTGTGAAATACTTCTGTTGCCCTACTTGAAAACAATTGCAGCAGTCCTGTACCTTTCTGACTGCAGTTAGCTTCCCAGCTTGTCTTCTTCAATTCTTTGACTGTCTACAGCAAGAATGGCAATTAGTATTTAAGTTACTTTAATTCTGATACCCTAGGCATGCTCCCCCAGAAAGGAGCTGGTTGTGATTAATTTATGAACTCTCTTAGAGCAAAATATCTATGAAGTGATCAGTTCTGTAGGTAAGCTATTTAAGTTTTAGGTGTGGTTGCTCAAAATGCTCACTCCTCTTCCAGTAAAAGTCCCAGCAGCTACTCTGCCTAGATTCCGGGAAGCACTTGTGCCTTTGAAAAGTGGTTGCTTTTAGCTTCAAAAGACTGTGCATGTTGGTGTCCAAGTTGGTAATTTTAAAAGATGGTTTAACTTGGCCAGTTGAAAAACTTGAGGTTTTTAAATGTAACAAAGCAAATTGCTTCTTTATCCATCTGCCCATCTATAGAGGATTTATTAGTATGAGACAAGACTGTTACTGAGAGATTAGTCACCACTGGGACAAAGCTTTAGGTGTAAAAAATCCTGTGTTAAGTCCTAATTAGATGAGAAGGGAAATCAAGCCATGTATGCATCATGTTCTCTAGAAACAGCAGCGGTAGCCAGTCTTGTTTTGGTTCTAACATCAGATTGTTTCTAGTCTGAGTCACACATAGATAATATCTGTTCAGTTTACCTTTTTGCTTGCAACTAGACCCCCAAATAATTATCTAGGAAAGTACTAATGCACTAGAGGAAAACCCCAAAATCTTCTCCTCAACTTAGTATTGTCAGTCTTTAAAGGACTCTTGTTCCTTTTGTGTCGTGGTTTAGACCGTAAATCAGCCACGCAGTTTGTTCACTCACTTCCCCCTTTTTCTTCCCTCTGCTCCAGGA